>DWNE01002384.1:0-19028 GCA_018249875.1 Cecropterus toxeus | reverse complement strand
AAAAAAAAAAAAAAAAAAAAAAAAAAAAATACAGACGAATTGAGTACCTCCTCCTTTTTGGAAGTCGGTAAAAATAGCCATCACGGAACGTTTGACAGATGTGAAACATCAATTTCACGCAAGTAATGTGCCTTAAGAAATGATTGCGACAGGAACTACGATTATAACATAATAATAATAACGCCATTTACGAACAGTACCACGCTCTAAGTCGATCTATCGCCATACCCCGCTTAGTTTTGTTCGATGTTTAATAGTTCCGAGAATATATCATAGATGGCGCTAAAATAAATAAAAGCAAGCATCGCCAGCAAACAATCAGGTTTACCTGCGCTTATAGATGTTTCGCATCAATATTGGTACTTCGAATATGACATCACTCCGAACACACCCCCAAGTGTGTCAACAAGGAAGCTCAACTGCGCATAGGACCGTTGATTCGCGCCACAGATACGTCTAATATCGTATTGGAATTTGTGATGTCGTTTGACCCCTGTTAACCCAGATTACGCTTCTCGGCGCCTGATTCGTCCTCGCCGGAGCCTGATTGTGTTGTGACACAAACTGTAATGTATTATGTGTTAACTCTTGCTGCAATCACGGCTAGCACCACAATTACAATGGATATGTTCGCCGAACTTACAATTTATTCGTAACGATTTGTGCTCCGTTCGTTAGTTCGCACTCGACGTGCTTTATTGGTGCCGTTTCGGGTGTTAACACGTGTAGATCAATTGTTTTATGAGAAGTGTCGGTCGCTATTCTGTATCATCGCCGATTTGACATGTATTTAGGGTTCCGCAGGCAAAGGGCAAAAATCGGAACCCTTATCTTGTAGTAGTAGTAAATGAATACAATACAATTAATTGATGGAAAGTGGTCACTACCGCTCGAGAACATCTGTTATCAAACCCTAATTACGAAAAACATTTTAGTCCAAATTGTGGTCCACACGGAAAATGGCGATCCAATTTACGCTATACTTTTCAGTCTGCTATTATAAGGCAAAAGTATGGCAGTTTTTTTATAGTTCAAGAAGTTTTTCTAAAGTTGAACCACGTCGGTGTCTACCACATTTAATAATGCTGTGTCCTGTATGTTATTAAAAAGAGATAACCATACGCTATGTCAATAATGAAAAGTTTTAACATAGCTTTTATAACTCTAGACACTAGACAGTTCGCAATGACACTAGACTCGAATTTTTTCTCGACGACAAACTCGCTTAGGTTTAAATTAAATGCACATTGTTAACGTGTCACTGATTTCTATTTGACTTAAATCCGTTAACCCTAATTCCACTTAATGATAATAATTTCCGTGGTACGCCCTGTCACTTTTATCATGTATGACGCACTAATATCAATCCTGCTTAGTATTAGGGGAACTCTAAACAAAATCTCGGTTAACCATATCCGGTCACCAAATTTAAATGAATTTAGATTTTGATTCTGGATATAGGTGTTTGTGTCCTCGTGCCTCTGTGACGCACAAGAAAAAATGTAGAGCTAGCTAAAGTATTGTGGAGCTATGAGTGTCAAAAGTATTATTATTTACCAGGTGGTAGAATCAGTGTAGTTCCAAAGGAGTGGTACCATCGCCACACGTATTTCTAGGGTGAAGCAGTTCTTGCGTGTCAGTATAAGGATGTGGTTACCGGCTCAGTTCTATATGAGGCGACCTACTTAGTCTTTGAGAATAGCAACGCATCTGTGATCGACTTCAGATAGAACCCCTTTTCTATAGTTGCTTACAGATGTCCATGGGCGGCAGTAACCACTTACCATTTTGTAATTTCAATCTAAAAAACAACAAAAAAAAAATTATAGATTGCTTGCGTTTGGAACTATGTGTGCTATCTATACCACCCACACCTCGTAGGCATAGACTTCCCTAAACGACCTTTACGAATCAAGGAAATCAGCGCGACACGTGTTGACAATTGATACTGTGCACATAAACTGAGATTGACAGATTAATGAGAGCTGCCGAGATTCAATACTTCATAGTAACAGAAGTGAAGACGTGTGTAAAAATAAAATACTACTTAAAACAGTAATTAAGATATTTGCTCCTTTTGAAGCAATTTTATGTCTTTTGAAGCTTAAGTTTCATTTAAATATTAAATGCCGATTCTAAAGTAAAGAATAACTTGATATATACATAAAAAACGATCATTTGATAAACTAACACTTCCAGAAAATGACCGACATTCAGACAAACTGCTGGTAGAGCCAGTGTAGTTATACCGGGAAGGTACCAGCGCCACATCCGTTACTAGTGTGAAGTTCTTACGTTTAGGTGGGAAGATGTGGTTGCCGACTTAAATTTATATGAGGCGACCATCTTATACCTCGGGGATAGAAAAGCATCTGTGATCGACTTCAAATAAAAATATGAAGTTACACATATCCATGGGTGATACGTTCATTTGCTACTTAAATCTGATAAGAAGAACAATTATCAACAACTTTTTTATGAATATAGGAATATCAAAACCACATTATTTCAGAACATTTTTTAATGCAATTGTTTTCGGCATTTAAAGTAATCGGAAATCAGAGCCCATTGAATAAACGCACAAATAAATAAACCTTATTAGCTCACCTACATAATTGTTTGTTGATAGATAGTGTTACCGGAAACAAATAATCAATATGAAATATGTAACGTGGGAGCTATTTATTCCATACCTAGGAAATATAATTTAACTTAAGAGATAAGATAGAACGGTACCTACTCCAAAGATATTTCCATATTATGCTATAAATTTGCTATCGAATCTCAAATAATACAAAGTAACTCTGTTTAATAGCCATATAAGCACATAAATAGCAAATGATAGATAAGTTTTAGATTTTTCTAAAGATATACTGACATGTGCGGGAAATTTAGTTTTTAAAACCTGGTGAGGGATCCATTAAGTATTATAACCACTTTATAATTATTTTCTTATAACAATGGAAATTTAGAAGAAAGGAAGAAAGTTAGAATGCCATGGATAAGTATGGCTCCTTTGTCATACCCTTTAATTCAGAACACAGCACGCGCTGCACGGGCTATGTTCCGATCAGTGTTGACATCTCAGCAAACAACCAGAACCGAACTAAGGATGTATAAGTTATACATCTTATCCCGGTTGATCAACGCGGCGCCGGCATGGTACGCGTTAGTCTCCTAGTCAGCGGAGCCTGGCCCTTCGAACCATCGTGGGGGCGGGCCGCTATATTCAGAACGACATGATAAAGCGCAGTTCAGACCTTGGATACGTTTGTGGACCGGTTAGCGCGCCTTATGTATGAGCGCTGACAACGGTCCACACACCCATCTACGGGGTATTACGCCACTACACGCTCGCCCACCCGACAGGCGCCCGCTCCCTCATGAACTCGGGGGGACAGGAGTCCTCCGACCATCTGAAGCAGTAAATCAGCGGAGTAGCCAAGCACAGGTGCAAGACCAAAGGCTGCATCGCTGCCTAACAGCAATACCGGTGGGCGTTGATCACACTCAGAGAATTGTCCGGGCAAGGAGAGGTTCCTCGAGGGCCGTAGACACTGCGCCATGCGGCGACGTCATCGTCGACGTCACCGCGGCATAGGATGCCATATCATTAGCATTAGCGACCATCATTGTACTCTGGAGTAGCAACGCACCTGTGTTCTATATGAAATTGCTTACGTGCGTGGGCGGACCATCTACCTTCAGTTGGACTGCATGCTCGTTTGCTCAATCCGATATAAAAATAAATAATTTGCGCAATATTACATAACACTCCAAGGGTTTAAAATAAGATATACAAACAAAGCTTAACTTCTGTCAGTTTGTTACAAGGATGTTACGTAGATCGTAGGAATAATACGTATTTACGTATCATGATACGAATTTATTTAGACACAAATATTGTAACTATCTGTTCTTGTCAGAGGCATTAACTAGATAATATTATTATATCGGAGTAAATAAATCTTAGTAATACAGGCAAGATGTCTTCCCACTTCGTGTTTTTATATCACACCACCGTGTAAACGTGTGACAGTTTAAAAACTTTTGTACAGTTTTTTTCTTAATACCTGTTTGGTTAATTGATATGTCATGAAACTCTGATTCATGTGTCATCGTTGAGATTTTTGGAAAATTTTGACAGACATTTGAAAACGATCAACGCCGACGCTTGCAGCGCAGAGCGTCTGACGCACTGCACTGCACTGAAGCGCTGCACTACTTTGTGGCGTATGATCTCCTTTGTGGTTCTCGTGTTAGTGCCTTCCATAATAATCAATCACCGGAAAATAATATCCTTATGTTGAAGAATATTTTATTTATTTTTGAGCAACTTGTTTCTTAAAATTAGGCAAACACACCTTTATTTTTGTATAATGGGGGAAATCTTCAAAAGGTACGCCGGGTTATGTGGGATTCTTACCGCATTAAAACCCCCCACCTACAAACCCATTAGAACCTAAAAAGAAAATGTGTACTTAGATGTAAACGAACCGAAATCCCTCGACCACTGTGCTACGCGGACATGAAAATTTTATTGCGATTAAAACAAAAATCACAGTTAACGTGCTCTTTCTTATCAGATGATGGATATAGCTCTTAACTGTGACAAACAAACAAAGACCAAAACTACGATAGTAACATTTACTATGGCATTACGTATTTTGTCTATCGCAGTGAGCCCCGATTAATTTATGTTCCACTTATTTGTACGAGATAGCGTTTAGGTACGTCTTGTTAGAGTATTTGTTTATCACGGAGGCTTATCTTTTAATTCTCGAGCTGTCAACGCATCACTGATACCTGCAACACAGTTTTTCCACGGATTTTGAGGAAAATACTTTAGAAACCATTCGCAGTGAAGTTTTCTCGTTCCGTATTCTAAGACTTACATTACATAGCGTTCATACTTAATCTTAAATCAAAGTGATGTGATGATTTCAAAAAAATCAATAAGGTTCCGTGCCCAAAAGACTCCGCTATTCGTCTGTCTGTCACTAGGCTGTATCTCATGTATCGTGATAAGTACAAAACCCTCCGTGCGTGAATCCGACTCGCACTTGGCTGTTTCTTTTATTTCATTTTAGATACAGATTAGTAAACATTTCATTATGTGTATAGTTGCCACTGAACAATAAAATGGTAGTTTGGTAGCAATAAGACAAATATAGCATTGACGTCACCGTTACGCCGAGATCTGTCAAATGCATATTTAATCTAATCGCAAACCGCATGGCCTCAGCATAACATCTTTCCACAATAAAACTCATGGGATAGGAATATAGGTAGCTTCAGTGCCTTTCTGCTAAACTATATTTGAATGTACAATTTGGGCACCAACACGTGCAGCCCGTGACTTAACGCAACGTATAGCAGGAACACGTGAACTTAAATTAAGAAATGAGTATTCAAAAAAATCAGAATAGAGAATTGGTGGATATGACTTACGACTACGAGGTCTATCCTGAATGTTAACCTGATCTAACCTAACTTAGTCTCCAGAAATAGCAACCCATCCATACCCACATTAAGTGGGACTCTAGGAGGACTCTAAGAGAGAGTGGGAGTTGATTAAATTTGTACCTGTGGCCACTTATCATCAAGTAGACATTTCATACTTTTATTATTAAAAAATGGCAACTTCTTTATCTATTTCACCAATGATCACGTAGGTAATTTTAGATTATAAAATAGCAAAACTAATTTCGTTACCAGACAAATACAAAATAGATCGTAAAAACCTAATCCAACGAGTCTAACTTGACTCGTGCGGTAAATCTTCTTAAAACGATATGTTATCTTAGATGGTAGATGTATGATATATGTTAATGTAGTTTTTACTATTTTTAACTTCATTTTATATAATATATTTGCATAAACCGCCTTTTAAGTGTCGTTTAAGTAAATTATTTGGTTTCCTGTCGCAAAAATACTTGGCGCTTTGGCTAATGTGCTTTAATCGCTTGATGTTTCCTTTTAAGTATTTTAAATAAACGGTTTTGATATTATTTGTAACATAATTTGAGCTTAGATAGTCTAGGTAAACTTTTGCACTCCAAATAGGTACCTACTGGAAATGTGGGTTCGTGAAATGGAATGTTTTCACTTCGTATAGTCCTACGGGGGCACTTACAGATTGTCAGTTACATTTTTTTTTAATTTAAGGCAAAGGACCGGTTGTAATGACGCCGTTAAGCTATGTCCAGCAGTGGACCTTGAAAGACTGATGGATGGATGAGTTACATTTTTTTTACACTACCACCTGAGAACACCTTAACAACCGGCAAGAGACAATCCGGAAAGAAAGTGGAGGTTTTTTTTCTTTGTGTTATATGTCGCATCTTTAGCACATACCTAAATGTTTAACGCAATATGCGTTTTATAATTTATCATATACCTCAACTGTGTCATTATTTCGAAAGTACCTTATTTACTGAGTGCAACTTAGTCAGCGGAGAACTATAACATTTGAAGACCATATTCTAATCCATGCAGCAGTGGCACAGTAATGGCTTTATGGTATACGTAACTTCTTATAATCAGAATTTTATATATTTTATGTGGTTTTTATATCACCATCGTTTCCGCGCCAGGAACGTTCAAAGAAGTTTTATGGCCAATAAAGTAGGCGTGAACTATCGACCTTCATTGTTAATACATTAACTGCGTTTCTTATTCATAGTTTACTTAAATAATCACGACTTTCAAAATAACCCCTCATTGTACGGCTTTAGTAAAATGTGAGACATTAATTTAACTTGTTACATATTAGAGTGGAAATGAAATATATTGACCTATTCACATCCGTTTGTAGGATCATAAAAGAACGTTTTACTAGGCGGTTGTAGGGTCATAAAAGTATCTAATAGAACATGTAATTTATAAAAATACTGTTTTTATTAAATACTATATCGATGCTTACTAAATATATCAAACCGTTACAATAAATAAAGCGTATCGACAAATTTAAGAAACAACATTACGAAAGGCATATCTATATCAATCTTAAACTTAGAAAGGGACGAACTAAATAGAGTTGGGTATGTGCTCTTAAGCAACATGAGTACATATCAGTTGCCAATCATTCACAAAAAAGTGCCAACGTCATAAGTTATTTCTGGTAGCAATATGATTTTACATATCCATATAAAATACCGAATATCAGCTATGTAACCCTTTTTAAATTAAACCAAAAACGAGCGCGTCTAGTCTTAGAATATACGAAGCGCGGTGTAAAGTTGCTCCAGGGCTGTTTACACTGGCTCCCGACGCGGTAGCCAGGTTTAAACAGCCTTAATCCATGCGAGGGCGGAACGCGCTCTTATCCAAGGTTTGTTTAGGGATGTCGATTTAAGGATTTGTCGGAATTCCAGGTTTCTTGTTTACGAATGACTTATGACCTATTTTACAAGTTTGAAGAAGCATGCAATCTACTTAAGTGGTCAGTACATCTTTATGTACAAAAAATATCCTTAGTCATGGCATCACACGACAACTGGACCGATTTTACTCATCTTTTTTGTTGTGTTTAATATTATCAGGAGAAGAATCTTATAAAAGAAATACTTAAGACAGGGTAAAGTCTGTTAGATCATCTAGTAATTATTTATTAATAATGTATAATACTCCCGGATAACCTTTTTAATGCATTTCCAATCATTCAATATTTAATCAAATGAAATTTCATCTTGAAATAAATAGCCCCCTGTACTGTACTTATGTTGTATATGTATATTGTTGTTCTTTAATTATTTGTGTACACAACCTTATAAATAAAAAGAATCTCATAATAACATATCCCAATTCAATTATTAAAAATACTAATTGAATAAACCTAAACATAAACACGACACACACAAAAATTATAAACCCGAGTTTCTTGCCGGATCTTCATAGTTGAGGTCGTGTTCCAATCCGGTGATAGTGTAAAAACATATTAAACAAAATAAACACATTTCATTTCATATAGATCAAAAAGAGACTCACATAGATCTAGTTCTAAAAATAAACTTAAAATAACAGTATGTGGTGTACACTGGCGTTGAATGGCAATGAAGGAAAGCGCTTAGAACAATAGAAGGAGAAGTTAAGATGCCGCAATAGATGTAGGATACTAGATAGCTGTTTGATATGCAAGCCGACGTTTACGACTAAGTCATTGAAAAAAGCAAAACGTAACGCTTTAACTAGTAGGGGATATTATCGACATCGATTGAGTGGTAGAAACCTTTTTAGGGTTTTGCATCCACTCCGAAGGTACGCCAAGAAAGACATTATCTTAGGCGTTCCAACTTAGTCTTCAGGGATAGTAGTTCAGTGGACAATCTCAGGTAAGAAGGATGTGACGAGAGAGATACTTATACTAGGCATTCCAACTTAGTCCTTACGGGTAGTAGTGCAGTGGATAATCTCAGGCAAGAATCTCATCATTCCTGGGGTTGATGCCAGATGTCCCTGGGCAGCAGTGGCTGCATATTATTACATGGATTGCATTGCTGATGAATGTGGTAAGAGAGATATACGTATCTGTGACGCTTCAACTTAGTCCTTAGGGGTAGTAGTGCAGTGGACAATCTCAGGTGAGTCTTCCTGGGGTTGATGTCAGATGGCCCTGGAGATCTGACGTCATCCAAGCTACATACCATTAGATGGACTACATTATTGTACGCTACTTCTATATCATATACCTAATATAAGTAGGAAATGTGATTGACTTTATCGTAAGTGGTCAGTGCCACTCATGAGCATCTATAGTCAAACCAAGATAAAATTGAAATTGTACGTTTGGTCAGCGGTCAACCACAAATGCATTGCTATATCTGACGACTAATTCAGAATGCTACGCATAGGTATTTCTACCCTAACATAACCTTCAAACTAGAATACAAAGAATCATTGATATGCACCGATAAAGGAGTGAATTTTCAATTACAAAATACCTGTTAATCACGAGTTTTGTCAATTCAATAACATACGACATACCGTAAGTTCCGGATGTGTATTTTGCATAAATAATAATTATCTACCACAGTACAATTCCTCGATAAGTGTATCAATAAATAACAATAGGTATAATTCTATAATATATTCAATATCTTCTGTGATTCCCACATTCCAAATGTGAGAATTAAATTAAACATTTACAGCGGAAGTGGTCGATATCGTGGTTATTATTTGTTTTATAATTAAATACTAATATTACTTATAACATTTGGTTCAATTTAATCCACCTCAAGCGACTTACGATAAGCGATGTTGTTGTTCCGACTGGGTTTATTAAACCATTATTGTCTCTCTCTGTCGGCTTGAGTACAAGTGTAATTCGGAATAAGCCAATTAACTAATATATTTTTTAGAACTTTCAAGATATCAAAGACAATCAATCAATAATTATCGTTAATCGTGTGTTTTTTCTTAAGTTTATAAATAAACTATATATTTAAATAATACTATAAAAGTTACTATTAAATATTTAAGAAAAAAACTAAAGAAATAAAGTTTAAAATGTTGTTTCCTTTTACCAAGAATTTAATATACCTCTCGATATTTAGGAGCGCTTTATGCAGTTACTAGTAATTTCATCTTACGGGACGTAGATGTGAGACAAGTCATTGAGTACATATTGATCGCCATTATGTTATCTAAATCCCCTGTAATCGAATATGATGTATTTAGGATTAGGTACCGTATTAGTTCTATTATCGATATTGTTGTTATATTTACCTTGTGGTTCTTGGGACTACTAGATACCAGTATCCATTTAGTTGGGGTTATTGTTGATAGTGCACATAGGCGTACTTAAAGTTAGGGTTGACCCCAGACCCTATGCTAGAGAATGGTTTGATGCCAATAGTAGAATTTTAATATCTATAAACGTAAAGATGGCTACGCATCTGTAATCGGCTTCAGGAAGAACAACACGCACAAGACCACTTACTTACATATGAAGAAACATGTGTTATAGATATAAACGCTAACTAACGTGATATCCGCCGCCTGATTTTATTAAAAGCTCTTATTTATATATTTACAGTGTATGGTATATTATAAGAGTATGGTCAAGTATAGACAAAACGTCGATCTTCTGATCCGCCTTGCATTCAATTGCATCACACAAGTTTAAACAAAACAGTTCTATTATCGGAGTTCTTCAAGTCACGATGACGTAGAGTAGATCCAATACTCGGTTTAGAAGTAAGAACGGTATGAGCAATATATTAACACGGGCCCGCTACAACGGCGTAATTAGTGTCATTTGCACTCTTTTTGGACGGGATAAACACAGGAGGGCATATTGAGGAACGGCCCGCCAAATTGGAAGCAAATGGTTGAGGGCTTGAAGTGCTAACTCAATTTGTTCGGCTTTCGCTAACGTGCGAGCAATAAACGGAATATCTTGCGGCGTGTTGCTTCATCGGCTTGGTTTACTATTACAGTTAACGTTTTTGGAGTTGGAATTCTAGTGATGTAGTTTCATGTGATACATGTTTATAGATCTACCCAGGTGGTAGAACCAATGTAGATGGACAGGGGAAGTACTGCTGCCACACATATTTCTAGCGTGAAGCAGTTATTGCGATACCTTGTAAGGGTGTAGTTGACGGTTCACTTGTATATGAGTCGATCATCTCAGTCCTCGGGAGTAGCAACTCATCTATAATCGGTTTAAGATAAAACCCCCATTCTATATGAAGAACCCACTTACCATCAGGTGGACTAAATGCTCGTTTGCTACATCAAACTGATAAAAAATAGCCAAAGGAGTATGCAGTCTACCTGGCGGTAAGTGGCCCCGAATCCAGGCCATCGAACTCAGATAGAAGTGGAGTTCATCCTAAGGTCAATCAAAACGCACTCCATTACTAACTAATATGGAAATAATATTATAACTACGATACTGTGGGTAGATGCATTAACAAACTTTCCAGCTGAGTCCTGTTTCAATGTAAGAAAGCAATTATGTATATACTTATTAACGTAATGTTATTGATCTTGAACAATATTTTATGTATGTATAATTAGTACATTTTTTGCGTATAAGTAATACAGTAATCTATAAAATAGGTGTGATAAAAATTGCATTCTTACTAAATATTCTATAATTATATTTTTGCGTAGAAGTAATAAAGTATTATACATATTAGATGATATAAAAATTGTGTATTATGAAAAATTTTATTACGCAAAGGCTCGAAATCAACTGTTACACTACTACGTGACAAACTGATGCGTAATTTATCAGCCCATCGCAAAAAATAACACCAGTATCATTATAAAATCGGTTTAAAATACGCAATCTGAAAAGAAAAATCAGAACAATGCATTCCGAGCTATGATAAGCCGATAAACAATAAATCTGTGCGGCAATCGGCGTAATCCGCGGCTGAGCCGATAACGCGCTAATTAAGACATTATCGCACTAACGCGACCGTATCGCTGCGCCCGGATAATCTGAGCGTGCCTTATCGCTCACCGTGCAACGTTTCACATACCCACTGTTTTTACCTTTTCATTTAAATCGAGCAATTTTTATCGTTTTATTTCAATACGGAAGGCTATATCCATTAGCCTTTTGAGGTCCACTGCAGGACATAGGCCTCCCCTAAACGGCGCCATTCCAACCGATCCTCTGCCTTCTGAATCCAATGGTTTCCCGCTGTTTTCTTCAGGTCATCGGTCCACCTGATCGGGAGGCGACCTTTGCTCCCTTTGTCGCTACTCGAGGACTTTTTTTCCTCCCCATCGGTTGTCGGTCCTTCGAGCGATGTGGCCGGTCCATTGCCACATCAGCTTGCTAGTTTGAGAGCTATATCGGTAATCTTAGTTCGCCTAGAAATTGACACAGAGTCATAGAAATATTGATTTACCTTTTCATTTAAATCAAGCAATTTTTATCGTTTTATTTCAATACGGAAGATTATAACTGAATATATACTCAGCTTTTCTATCATCAACCGAGATCAACAACATTTTCATCAAAATATGTTACATCAGATTCTCATTTTAAAGACCTTAATTTTTTTCTGCATGCACCGTTTATACTATAAAACATAAAATTATCAATATAGAAGTGACCTACAACTGTGATTATAATCCAGTTATGAGAATATTGTTGTTCTAATGCCATTGTATCGCTGCACCCGGATAATCTGAGCGTGTCTTATCGCTTCCTATGCAAATAGTATACAGTTATACACACTCAGTTTTTATTTAATCCAAGCTATTTTCATTATTTAATTTCAAGGGCTGTTAGTACATACACTCTAATGTAGACCCGTACCCGTAGATGTTGCAGGAAGCGATAAATGAACAATATCCAAGATATGTGCAGCAACGTTCTCTAGCTTAACATCAATACCGACTGCGGTTACCAACACTCATGCTGACGCGGTGACTAGTACCAAAAAACCTCTTAAGCCAGGCCTTGATTTCTAAGCATAGATGGACGTTTAAACATAACTCTTCAGTTTTACGAAATTAGTATAGATATCTCTATTTGGGAAACAAACATGGATAACTCATACGAGTAGATAGCTAAATTGATGCAGAAAATCGTAAGAAATTTTATATAGAGATAACCTTGACTTAATCTTATACGTCTAATATTACTTTTTTATTTTCGAGGGGAAACCTTCAAAAAGTTACCCGACGCCGTGGGAGCGACGTCGGGTTGTGTGGGATATTTCCCGGGGTCACTTGACTACACGGTTCGAGCTCCCAATGTTCCCGCAACTCCGGAAGCCCAGCTTTAGTTGCCTCTTACGACAGGCAGAGGATACCATTCAGGTCCCGGTACTACAAAGACAACGTCTAATATTACCTATATACTGCATTAAGAATTTACCACGTCATATTAAATAATTATTATAACATTTTTCGTAGTTAACCTAGATACCTATTTATAAAGACAAACAATGTACAACACTCACTATAACTCGATATATCTACTTTAAATGATAATTTTACACAGATAAAATCAATTCACGGATTTCATAGATATTTTCCATATCTTGATAAACACTCAAGGTGTTTCCACTTACGGCATAAACTGTCACCGATCAGCAGATTATATTATTCGCCACGATGATTATCTCTAATTAATACTCAAGTAGCTCCGATTAACTGAAATAACCCAGTTACACCACTTGCGCCTATAATACAGATATTAACTATCAATGCGCTTGAATTATCATATCGATTGTCTTCGTCGATACCTACATCGTGACATGTGTCATAAATTATGCAATATTGCAATAATTTATAAGGAGCGTCTACCGCCCCGAGGAGGAACTTTTGAACGCTGAGAACAAAAAAGCTATCAATGGGACCGCGGGCGGAGCGCAGAGCACATTAGATATTGTTGACAAAACTTCCTCCTCTATTAATATGCATCGACAGGTAATGTCGCGTACGTGCGCCTGCGCCGCTGCGCCGCCGAGCACCCGCAGACTACATTTTCGCATGCGCGACACATCCATGCAAAATTTTAGGCGGGATGCGTTTGCTGATGTAAGAAGCGTGCAGTAAAAGTAGTCATACTTTCCATCAGCGCTTCTTTGTCTTCGCGGCCCGCTGTCTGCGAGTTAGACAGGGAGGGCGACGTTAGCGATGCCTTTGGACAATGCACTACGCATTCGGTAAAAGCGGGTTTTGACGACCGCCGGCGCGCATTCCCATGCAAGGTATGCCCGCGGGAGCTATGTCGGCAATTTAAATATTACGGCTACTCAAAAACGTGAGATGTAGGTAGCAAGAAAACCCGTGTGGGCTCCAGGCTCGCCGAAATTCGGATACAGTGAATCCGACAGAAAAAATATACATAATAAGGAGCGACATTTTTTCGTAATTAAATTGTCCCTTTTTGCGATGCTCTCGTGAAATAAATGTAATTAATAATTTCGAAGCAGTACAACACAATTTAATATGGAAGTTAAATGCCAATAAAAAGCTGCAGCTCGTCCCATATCGCGTCTCGATGCGGAGATTACACGCTATAAAAATTCTCAGGGTTCGTAGCGTCATTCTCGTACGCTCGAATGCATGGGTATCGCGGCTTCTGTGTGTCGCGGTGTGGCAGACACCCAGGTCGGTACGGTAGCCATTCCCATGTCGGCACCGAAAAATAATATTCAAATGGATTCACGCGCGCGCGCCTCCGTCCGAATTTTGCAAGCTCTTTTGATGCGCCCGCGCCGATTCCGGCAAATCCGTCGCGTCGGAAGTGCGTGGCGCGCGCCGCCCCGCCGCCTGTCGATGTGTCGATATGCCCACATGGAGTCGTTGACCTCGATCAGAACCCGATAATAGGTATCACACGCTGTTATTGGTAAGATTAAGAAGCCGCGCGAGATGTACAATTCCATCCGTCGTAAACTAGGTGACTGCACCGTACGCTCGCTATCCCTGCATCACACTGGAAACAAAGGGATTCGTTATCCATTGATAACGAATATTTACTACTTATTTATTGAATCATAACATGAGCGTCTGCGTGCTGTCCGAAATAATAATATAAATGTAAATGTGGTCCGTTACCGTCTGGTCTGTCTAAATATTGTCGATGTAAAAGCAATAATTGTGCAAATTATCGACATTAGGTATTCCTCTCACTAATCCGCGTGATACGTATACGGTCACACAATGCACTTATTATTCGACAGTTCAGTTTCTAAGTAAAGTGCATACGGATTGAATACGACGTTCAAATGACGTGTGTGTCTGCCCTTCGAATGACTGAATATCAGTTACAAAGAAACATGTTTTGGCTTAGTGCATGAAACTATTTTAATTATCAGGATTACTATTTGTTATGATAATTTGTTTCCTATTAGGGTGGAGCGAAATGAGGAATAATTAATTCGTCGTGGCTCGTGGCCATATTAAGATATTAACTGTTTTTCTAAACTCTTGTTGTAAAGCAAACAACTTCAAACGTGTTAAAGATATCATTAAAGATGTATATTTGTTTGCAAATATACGAGTATATTTAAAGGTAATTTTGAAAATTGACTTAACTTCAGATGATGACGGGATTACAGAACTTTTAGAGCCAAAATTTGTTTAGTAAAAATGGTCCCTGATTTAAAATTGTAAATCGCAGGCGATACCGCGCGAGAAAGTTCGTATTACATATTTCGGAATTACTTACGAACAAAAACTGAGCTCTGCGCAGTATATCAACGGATACTCATAATTCTGAGGACTGACAATAATTGTCGGAAAACAATTCGAGATATCTGGTTTTAAGATGGAAAGCTCACAACCACGGTTTTTGTTTCATACTTCAAACGTGTCGGGAACTCAAAACAGAGGGATTCTGTTAAAGCAATTAGGGTGAATCTTTCTGGTAAGTGAGGTAGCGATTACCTGTGTTTTATGACTTTAGCAATGAATAAGAAATCCAAATCGGGTCGCTATTGTTCGGCCCATTACGTCAGTTTAGTCGTCGTAAACATAAATAGCGAAAAGGATCATCGCCTTAACGGTAACCCGCGTTGAATAGAATCTACCTGATTTTTAATTTATGACGTTTTAAAAATCAACACGGCTTTAGATACCCTATCCTATAAAGGTTTTATAACGCTGTAGAAATTTGGTTCGTCGCAGATTTTGTAACAGATTTAAGTTAAGTGACAGATTCAATATTTCCGCTAGATAATTTAATTTTCGGATGTTTTATCAAAACGTTGTATAAACAAGACGTCAAATATTTTAGTATTAGATATAACTTTTAGAAGGATAATTAAAAAAATAACAGTTTAAATGTGTTCTGGTGCAGTTTTTACTTAATATTAAGTAAATGTAGCAAATACGTTATTGTATTTTGTATTTCTTAATGTTGCCGATTTTTATATATAGCTATATATAACATGGAAAGGTAAGGGATCCCTACAGCCTATGTTGGAACGCCAAACAACTAAGACTATTTCTAGACAGTCCTTGCAATTTGTTTCACCTAAATGAATTGAAATAAATGGGTATGATTACCGATTCACTTTCGTATCTAACAGTTACTTCAGAATTGACTTCAGATAGAATCCCAGTTCTACATGACGTTCTTTATGAATGTCCTTTAGTGGCAATGACTACTTACCATCAGATGCACGGCATGCTCGGTTGTCACTTACACTAACAATCTCATAATGAAAATAGGAAATAACAACATAACACTACTATAATATATAGCAATTAAAAAATGAGTTGAAAGCAAAATAGTATATAGAACTGAAGGTTTGTTTGTAGTTTAGATCTGATATGTAAGTTAGACTTCACTCTAGTTATAAAATTAACCATTTTAAAAAATAAATGATTTTCATATTTCGCTAAATTATTTTGCTTTTCAACTTTAACATAGTCAATAACAAAGAAAAAAGACAAGCCCGCTGAGTTTTTTGCTGGATCTTCTCAGTTGAGGTCATTTTCCGATCCGGTGGCAGTATAAAAAATACTTTAAATGACAATTTGTAGGTGTTCTCGTAGGCCTATACAAAAATAAAGACATTTCATTTCATTTTAATGTCGTTGTTTCATTTCACGAAATACAAACATACAACTGTCACTGGAAACGTCGTTTTACGAGCTCTATCTGTGCGTAGCGCATCTCTCCGACTCTGGATGCGGCCAGAACAGAGATTAGAGTTCGTTCACACAGGATTTTATTCCTCTGCACCGTATCGATGCACGCATATCGGAATATTATATACATGCATATATGCACAGTTCTTACTCATTTGTTGTTGTAATTGTAAAAGGGATGGCGGATGAGATAAGTAGGTCGATGACATTTGGCTCCGGCCGATTACTACGATTATGCACTTTGAGCGTTGAACTTTACTATGAGCTTTGATATGCCAGCTTTGATATCGATGCATTTCTAATTGTTCGACATCAGTCATCGTGTTGGGCATTTACCACTCGGAGTGACTTACTCGGAGCTTATAAGTACATTGACATGACTTTTTTGAGTTCTATGAGAATATAACCGGAACTCTTACAGCTTCGTACTGTTTGTTTGACATTATATAGGTGAAAGATAAGTACATCCGTCAACAATTTACGGACATTCCATAGTTCTTTTTTATTTAATTGATTACAATTAAATAAACTAGTTGCGTCAACGAATTGTAACATCAAATTTAATAAATTTGATGTTACAGTTCGTAAGTAACAGCTAAATCTAATATTTTGAACTTGTTGGGTTTAGTTTTGATTGGTCGGTTGATTTTACCTAATTAAAATGGACTGTTTTTGTTTTCAACATAAAAATAAGAATGTATATAAAGAAAATAAACAAATATATAGAGGTACGACTGATTGTATAGAAATAGACAAACCAGCTGATTATCATTTCGGATCTTTACCACAATACTTGTTTTCTTACAAGTAAATCGTAAATCTATAATTATATATAATTACATTTATATATTGAAGTAAATTTCCGAATGGATTGTAGGCATATTTCACATATAAAATATGTATATATTGTTTTCAATGACTAATGTTATCGAACCGGAACGCATCCGATTTTAAATATGAATCGATATTACTGCATTATCTAACACTTTTATTTTTTATCGTTTATGAAACATCCATCCAGTTAGGCAAATACATTAGTCATTGCTATAACAATGTGATTATTTCATACTTAACTTAATTTTTGAACCAAATAAAAATTATTATGAAAATAAAATAAACGACTGGCTAAATCATATTACCCATATTATCATGATAGTAAAAAAAATTCTCCTTCTCCCTTTTTTGTCTAATTACAGCGCCATTTTTAAAAATTGTATAGTCTATGTCACTCTGCAAACCGAGGCGATTAAAATTATATGTCATATGCCCAATCCGTCAAAACATTCAAACTGAAAGAATGAACGTAAAACTAGTTACATCGTTAAAACATTAAAACAAAAAAACCCGACTGCTTTAAACGAATTTTTTCATAGTAATATATTTTCAATTTAACGCTTATCTGAAAAACTTCTAACTGATTCTAATGATATGCCATACGTCACAATCCGTGAAGCCATTTGGTCTGTAGCGCGTGCCAAAGAAATGGACATACATACAAACAAACATACATACATACGCTCGAAAAACATTACCCTCCTTCTAACACAGTCGAGTAAAAATGTAAATACATACACTCATACATACAAACAAACAAACGCCCGAAAAACATTAATCTCCTTTTAACGCGGGTAAAAAGTTTATATCGATACTTCTCATTACTCCCGAAGATACACCACGATGCATATGTGTGATCGTTGACACAAATTCGTCTGTGAATGGGGATAATAACATGTACGATTAGGATTTCCGTCCACGTAACTCAGCAGACACCTCACGAGTCGCTCAGGTATACCAGACAACCGTAATGAGCCTACAATGTAGCATGCATGTTTAACTGGAATGGAAGTTAAGTATGCATGGTTACTTGATGCGTGATCCGCGTGGTGCGGTCTATGTAGGGATACGATTCGGAGACAAAGATTTTACCCGACCGCATCAGAAGGAAGGCAATATTTTCGAGCGCATAAATGTTACTAGTTTGTTTTATAGAAGTAGCATGAAGCCCACTTGGTGGTAAGTGGCTTCTGATAGTCATGGACATGTGTAAGCCCTTGATAAGAGAAAAGTCCTGAACACTAAGTCGTAGTATAAACCAAAACACAATATTGATATACAATTCTATTATATATGGTTGAACCTAAAGAATTTAGATAACTATTACGAGTTTGCGTCGAACTTTTTGCCTTCATGTAAGTCAATGACAATCACAAACAGGAAATAATAAAATTTACGTCAGCGATCATTTAACATCAATAAAACATTTTATTCAGTATGAGAAGATAAAAGATAAAATACCAAAGCGTATATTAGATTTGACGACTTTTTAACTCACATTTCAATACTGTGCCCTTACTACGAGTTTAATAAGTTCCTCATGTACCATTAGTACGAGTTTGTCTTGTTTTTCCAGACAAGATTGAGTCTTGTTTCTGCCCATACATCTACATGCA
>DWNE01002383.1:0-19028 GCA_018249875.1 Cecropterus toxeus | reverse complement strand
AACTTCATATAGAACAGGGGTTCTACATGAAGTCGACCACAGATGCGTTGCTACTCCCGAGGGCTGAGATGGTTGTCTCATATAAAAGTGAGTCGGCAACCACACCCTTCCACCGAAACGCAAGAACTGCTTCACGCTAGAAATAGGTGCGGCTGTGGTACTTCCCTGGTCGAACTATCTGGCAGTATTATACTAATTATATTATACTTAAATATATTTTATGAATATAATTAATTTTTCAAAATATAAAAAGTGAATGAACATTTATTTCTGTAAAATAAAAATACTAAATTGAACGGTGACGGCACCCTACTGTTATCTCCGTGACCGTTCCTATTTGTTAACGTGTCAATCATATAATAATTATTTGTGGCTTGTATTAAATTAAAATGCCTCCTATTAAGTTTATTGCTTTTTTTAATAATAATTTAATTATTATGTTCTAATTGTAGACTTTCAAAATATTCAGGCGATAATATATGATGACATGATAAAAAATAAGTTAACATAAAAAGATCGCTATTTTAAAATTATGGTCGCGAAGACCAAGCGACCCCTATAAGAGTAAGCGTAGTGTAACGTCAGATTCAATTGGTGTATTCCACCTTGATCACCCAGGATATCTCATAGGTGATCACCTTCAAGAAATATATTATTTCGGTATCCTTTAATCACCTATACAAAATATATGCCTAAATTGGTCTGTTTTATAACACCTAGGTAATCATAAATGCGACCATATCATCCATCCATGTCAATGATCATCCAGGCGATTATGTCTCAGGTGATCAAAGGACACCAATGAGTCGCGTTTGATCACTTGGAATACACCATTCAATGACCATTAATGGCGAATGACTATTCAAAATACTCACATATCTATAAGTGTGGTACAACAACAGGTCTGCATCACCGGTCAACTGGAGTTTATTCTGTGCGTATTGAAGACCAGAGAACATCGTCTGGGTTTCATCGGTGTACATGTTTATTATCTCCTCCACCTACAAAACATTATTAGTTGTCTACTTTAGGCCTAGTGCCCATATACGATTGTACCTAAATGAAACAGTTAAATCGAGTTTTTTTTTTATAAATATGAAATAGCAAACGAGCAAGCAGCTCACCTGATGGTAAGTGGTCTCTGCCGCCCATGGACATTTGTAAGCAACTTCATATCGAACAGGGCTATCTATCTGAAGTCGACCACAGATGCGTTGCTACTCCCGAGGACTGAGATGTTCGCCTCATATAAAAAAGAGCCAGCGACCACACCCTCCCACCGAAACGCAAGAACTGCTTCACGCTAGAAATAGGTGTGGCGGTGGTACTTCCCCGGTCGAACTACATTGTTCCACCAACTGACAATAGTGTTGAACTCATATTGATACTGCTTATGAATGGTAAACAATAATATAATACTTATGAATAGTATGAAGTTAAGACTTTCCTATTGTTAACTGCTTTACATCATGTACGGAGCTGTTAAATCATTTTTATCGCACCATTTATTTTGATATCGCACCTTTTGATCTGTGGATGAGGCTTATAAATAAAATATGTCGGCTATCTCCCTCTACCGTGCATCGCTGTATCCACCCGAAGTAGGAGTCGGCTTCTGAATTATAATGAAAGTGTAATCTGAATATGGTGTCTTCTTAATAATCCGTTGAAAAAAAAAAGAATCAGATTAATTTATGTCCATTAATATAAGTTATTTCAAGTAGTTCTGTTTTTTTTTTTGAAAACTTAAGCCTGGTGACAGAAAACAATGAACGCACATAAAATTGTGGAATGAATTCTAGATTTCTAGAATTCAGTCTGAGGCTGACATTTTTGTAAAATAATTTGATTGGATTATCATCAGCATATTTAAAGTTACTTTTTGATTATCAAAATTCCATCTTTTTTATGTATTCATTGCTGTCAAAATGTGCTGAAATTAAACCACCCTTAAATATCTATAAGTATTTAAACATTTTTTTCTTAAACATTATTTATTTCGTATATTTTGGTGTCAGAAAACCATTATTTCTTGTTTGCGTTAAAATAGGGGAAATTGAGGCAATAAAGGTAATAGAATTGTTCAATTTTGCTCAAAGAAATTTAACAAGGCTTTCAGGAACTCACAACTCAGTAAATTAAACCTTCTAATAGCGTTATTTGCATTGAATATACATATTTATCAGCTGCTTGCTTTATTGTTTGAATAATTTATTTTGAGTTATTTGTTAAATTTTCATCTTGGACAAGACTTTGCTACCTCCTACCGTCTCGAATAAGTATGTGTCCATACAAACTATACAAATAGGAATACAGCTGTGTTTAATACTTCTGTTTTTAGGCAGAAATAGGTGCGGCGGTGGTGTTTTCTTATTCGAACTCAAAAATACAACATGATAAAAACTTATTTCTCATAGACGTTAACATATCCGATATTTATGGATTCTGTGCTGTTTGGAATATTTAACAGATATGTGTGGACAGTATCCAGTACCAATGATGAATCACTGCAACACATAACGACGTGCCATGCATATGTTTAAGAATAATTCCACTTAATTTATTTAAAAGAGTAAAGAAGCAAACGAATTTGCAGTCAACCTGATGATGAGTGGTTATCACCCATTGACATCGGTAAGAAACTTCATATCAGAGGTTCTATCAGAAGTCGTTCACAGATGCATTGCTACTCCCCAGGACTAAGATGGTCCCCTCATACATAATTAAGCCGATTCGTGATCCAATTTTAATTTATTTACTAGTGATGCAGATTTTGTATGTGGTCCGCTTACTTGGGCTGGTTTCAACAAACTTTCATCAAATACAGACTAAATGTGGCCAAGACTCATACGGGTGCATATTTATTATTGCAATTTCCATGCCATAATCCTCTGGTGCTGCAATCCCTTTAAAATTAATACCGCTTCCACGTTCTACGTACATTTTCATAGTGAATTTCCCTTCGGAGAGCGAATGTAGATGGGCACTTTATCAAGCACAACTGCGGGGAGCGTGGGGTAACTTGCGCATCATTGTTGTTTTGAATATTTATCCATTCGCCCCTTCGCACCCTTTTGAGTGAGAGAGACAGATTGTGCTCGACGTGGTCGGTGGTAATCGGTGTGCTCTTTCATCCTCATTTGGGATACTGCATATTGTATTTTCAATTAACCGCTTGTCCGGGTACACTACTGGAATTTGTTATTGAGTATATTTGTAAATGCACTATATTATGTACAAATTTGCCTACGTTTAAATAATTGACTTCAGATTTACCGGTTTTTTTTGTGTAATTTTAGTGACGTCATTATTTTAAAATAATTACTGCTAATTTTAGCTTGAACATCAGCTCAAATGAGTTTGGTGTCTATCTAGTTACATAAAATGATTAAGTTCTATAACTAGCAATCACCAACACTATGTAGCTACTTAGTTATTATTAGCCTATTTTAAATAAGCAATATTTCGTTAAAATATAGGTCACCTTTTACAAGGGTTAGTTTCTTACTACCTACATAAACTTAGATACAAAATTCAATTTACCTTCAAGTTTACCCAAAAATAGATGGTCCAACGTTAAGGGCCGCAACAGTCCCAACGGCTAGCTGGTATATCACTTAACCTTGGGTATGTTCGACAGACGACAAGATTTTTAAATATGTTGTATCAATATTGACAGAATATCAATATTATAAAGGTAGGTTTAGAGGATGTATGTATGTTTGATCTTTTTCAAGTTAAAAGTACTGAATCGATTTGGCGTAAATTCCTGGTTGACCTGTTGTTGAATTTGACCTGGATAACCAAAAAGCATACTCTTTATCGTGATAAATGATCTAAGCGAGCGGAGACGGGGGTAATATCTAGCTTTAAATACATTGTACAGAAAATCTTATGGTATCATTTTAATATCATAAAACATACTATATTAAAGGTATTTGTGTTAATTTATAAAATTATATGCATTTCATTTAACGCACAACAACGCAACCAATAACGCAATTAGTGAAAAAACACTGGTTAAGAACACGAGCCCATTATCCTCGGGGATGAATAATGATGGATCGTGTGTTCCGTGGAGTGATCAATCATGGCGGGGACTCGATATGTGCATTAATACGACGCTTTTTGTAACAACTAACAGGATATAAAGCTAAATTGCTTTAGTGACATGAAGCGTACAACCTTGTTAATATTCGCTTGATGAAATTGTATAAGGGACAAAGGCGCATAACTAATTCCAGTGTGAATAAACTCATAAAGTAGTAACATCGTTAAAAACATTAAAACAAAAATCCCGACTGCCTAAAACTACATTTTTGTTCATATTGTGTAATATTTAATTTAACGCTTATATGAGTTTTTGTCAAAATAGTTAAGTATATTGTAATATCATTAGATATTACAATATACTGTATGTATTTTTAGATAGGTCTATTTACTAGCTTTCATGTGATACCCATATTGTCGTAATAGTTTAAAAAATCGTCCCTCCCTTTTCCCTCTATTTCCAAGCGCCTTTTTTAAAAAAATATATAGCCTATGTCACTCTCCAAACTGAGATGAATGTTATATGTCATAATCCGTCAAACCGTTTGGGCTGTAGCGCGTGCCAAAGAAAAGGACATACATACAAAGAAATAAATAAACAAACATACATACATACATACTCTCCTGCGCCACGCAGTCGGGTAAAAATTAACAGAAGATCGTATAAAAAGTTCTAAGAAAATATTTTTGGATGTCCTGAAATAGTAGTAGTCGTCTCATTTTCTTAAATCAAGATTATGTATGAAATCGTGTTTGTTATGTATGTAATGATTTTTTGCCGCTGTATGCTCTGTAGAGCCTTCGATAGTATAGTGTTGTTTCCTCGTTATACTTCGTGTACATTAAATTACCACATTGGCAAAACATGGGTTGCAGGCTGCATATGGTGTTAGTATGTATTGATGCTAAGAAATATTGTAGAAATGTTTCAATCTTGGCTAGGTATTGTACACCATATCAAAAATTCGAGAAAATTCAAAAATACTTAAAATTAATCAAAACATTTACTTTTTTGGTACAAAACTAGTTTGAATCCACTTTTCTTTATCTTCCCATATGGTGGAATGACTAAAGCGGCGTATATTAATGACATTTAATTAATATAATTTCATTAGCCGTATATTACCGCCGCCATATTTGTTATGGTGTACAAATATCTGGCCAAACGTCCATACATTTTTAAATATCTCCTTTATTGTTTTTTTTTTTTTTTGTAACCACTGATTTTACATATTTATTTGCAACTATAATTATTAGGTACATATTATACATTTTGAACATAGTAAAACATAAAAGTAATTATAAGTAAAACAGACCGTCTAAAATGGCCGTGTGAGGCATCTCCTTTATTGTTGAAATATCAAAGTTTGCCTACGTTTTTCACGTCGAAGTTTCCATAGTTAAAACATATTTGTTAGTAATTGATTGAACAATATAATTTAATTAGCGCCAGTGTAAATCTGAATAGACAGAGTATTAATCAACGTTAGTGCTATCTCTGCCTATATTAGAGGTTTCAAATTACACGTACTCGCTTTCGGTCTATGATAAGGCCTCATCAATATTCATGAGTGTACCCTTACACCGCTTTTAAATTACGCGACTAGAATAATAATGAGTTTTCAATATTATTCGGGGTTAATAATTTCCGGTTTATAGTTTTTTATTACAGAATTTTGGAAATTAATATAAACTTCAAATTTAAAATGTGAACCGAAGAAATACCGAAGTGTTGGTCTTTAACTACTATCCACTCAAATATAATTCAACCGTTTTTGGTTTGTATAAAAGGTAAAGTTTCTTAATAATGTTATGTTTGTTCAATCGCTCTAGAAACTGTTTACAGAAAACTGTAGTTTTCAATTTTTCGGATGGTCCGTCACATTCCGACTATTTGCGGAGCGGTACCTTTGAGAGCTGTAAATTAATCTGGGCTCGTGGGCTCTTTGACTGCGCCGGTGTTGTGTTTACGTATCAGTTGATTGCGTTGGCTACTATACAGATTTGTGGCTAGTCGGCTTTGGATATCAAGTCGCTTTTTATTTGCATTTACTGTAATGGTTTGACTTTAATGTAATAGGTATCTATGAAATATCTATCTTTAGGTATATCAAAATAGAAGCTGAGGCATGTGTAGTAAAAACTTAGGATTTTTTAGTTTAAATCTTTAGTGTTGATAAAAAAAGTCGACAGAATACCGTCGTGAATCGTATTACGCAGGGCGTGTTAACTGAGACAAATAATGTTTTTACTGCAAAATTATAATTTTCCCGATTATGTCCATCGTGGTTACGTTGCGTCAAATGTTTTGATTGATATATTTAATAATTAAATATTGAGTTCTTATTAAAAACAATGACGCCATAATATGTTAGAGATTCGATATGCGAGCACTAGTATTGAGACGTCTATTGTGTCTAGCTCCTTCACAAATTAATCTAGTACATTTTATTATATTCATAAACAAAATGCGTGACTCATTCTTGAATATTTTCATGATGTTCGCAACCTCACATGAAATCGCTCACGCGAACACAATAATGTACGAAAGCTGTAGTTAATAAAATAGTTTACTATTTGTCCTCTTCCCCCCAACCTCCCCATTTTCCCATTATATTCCTACCGGACAAAAGCCTCGCGAGTGAGAGAGTGCGATACACTTTGACATTTTTAGTGAAAAGATTTCACTTGCTTTTCTCAACAATACTACGAACTTTTTGTGTTAGTTTTTCTTGGTCTAGTGAAGTTCTATTAGCTAATTGCGATTGTGGACACAATGTAGTTTGTCACATGTGAAATTGGTCGGCGCTTCACGATATTAACACAAGTGTAATACGATTGTACGAGTTTCTCGCGGATGCGTGCGTGTTAGAGCATATGTCTTCGATTTTAACGCATAACCCACATTCCATGGGCTTTTCATGATACGCAGTGAGCTTAGTAGTTCGAAACACTGCCTCTCAATTGAACCGTTTAAAGTTGGAATCCCACGCCATATATCTGATGTTCAGAATTATATGCATATTAGCAATTATCACCTGACTTAATGGCGAAGGGAAAAAACACGAGGTAAAGCGAATAAGAGTCCTGTACTTATGTATATAAAAACTAAGATTCATAACTTTTGTATTTGTGTGTATTTTTATGTATCGTTATTAGGATTGACTGTGGCATATAAAAACTATTTGAAATAATGCACTTAAAAATGTTTATTAAACCCTTTTGTCTATCCTTCTCAAACGTTTTCCCATTATATTTCAACCAAACAAAGGATTATTGCCAGTGTGACACACATTCGCACTGAAAAGATTTCACTTACCGCGCTCTACAATATTGGTGTTTTTACGACCTACTGTAAGCTTTTATGTCTCTTTTCTACTTTAATACTTCAAGTAGAAACATCAAGGTAATAAAAAAAAACCTTTTAAAAGTTTCTATTTGAAAACAAAACTGCTTATTTAAATTTTATGTGAAACCAATGAATACCAATTTTGTGATCCTTTTATTAAAATAAATTGAATCGTCATGATAATTAAATTAATGGAAATAACATTAAAATTTATTTTATTTTGTTACAGAATAATCTCATTTGTTGGATATTGGTAAGTTCTAGATGCGTGAGACACGTATGTAGACATTAGTTTAGATTTTAATACATTACATGGATGATTAATTCTTACTATTTGCAAGCTCGTAATGGATCAGCTTCATTGAATTTCATTGCTGGTCATGGGCCTCCTTTAATGGGGATATGTGCTGTTTTTTGGCGTCCTGGATTTTGTCCCTTAGTTCTATAACCACGGGCAGAGAAACAGGCGTTATTCAAGATCATCACCACAAGGCATAAGCTTGTAATAAACAGGGAATTTTAGTTTTAATTCAAATTTATACATAGAAATCACGTTTAAGAAGTAACAAAAATAGTTTTACATGAAACACAACAATAGTCCATCAAAAATTTGTTTTACAATGAGCTTCACAGCCCCAACACAAAACAATATCTATAAATATTTCCATGAGCAACCTCCGCGCGTTCCTGTTCAACCTTTTCCCCGAAATAAGGGTCATCGACCTTTTATTGCAGCTTCCTCTCAAACAAGACTAATAATAATAAACATTTCCTGCAAAACCCAGCGGTTTGCTGATCCTTATTTCGCTGGATATAAGGTTTAATTCGATAACTGAATTTGGCAGTGGAACTGAAATGTAATTGGAGTTTTACGCGTCAGTGAATGGAGAGCCATGTGCCGTGCCGGAATGGGACACACGGGAGCTTAAAATGTCGAGAAGAGTTTGAAAAAAAAAAGTTAAATTTATATATAAGTCTTGTTTCGCTCTTCTGACATTTTTAAGTTATTTTTGTTTTGTTTATGGTTTGAACAAGCATGAAGTCCAGCCGTTGCTAAGGGCCCATAACATTATAGCTCCTGCCTGATGTCACAGATGCCTTGCCACTTTGGACAAGATGGTCGTCTCATATGTAAGTCACACGCCACATAATTTATAACATGCTAGGTAACATTAAAAATGTAAACCCTGCATTACAGTTCAAGACATGTCGTCGTACTATAAAATAGCTACTAAATTTACTCCAAATGTGTTACCTGAGTGGCCGAAGTATACGAGTACTGCAAACCCATATTGCGAGTATTTTAACATATCTCGGAAGTACTGAACAAAGCTAAACGAGTCCCTAGACGGTCATGCCGAAGACTTAGGGAAAGTAATCGTTTAAGAAAACGCAGAGACGAGCTTTAGGGTTAAGAAAAGGCAATACAGTTTTATATACCAATTCGGTCTTTTGGTAACTTACATGCTTTATTTAAGTGTTGCTTTAAAAAGGACGTAACAATACGATTGATTTTTATTTTTTTCTTTGTATTTTATTTAGATATTAAATTTACGTACTTTGCTATAATCAAGTACCAACGTGTATGGTGATATTTATTTATTTTATTTGTGTATAACCGAGACTGTGACTCTGTATGAAGAAGAAGTAACCAGACGTTAAAGATTAATTATTTCTCAGTCCCTGTCCAAGTCATACGGTCACATTAACTTAACTTTCACGCAATCAACGAGTAGTGCAAGTTTATGTCCTTGTGAATGTTCGTGTTTATGGGAAGGCGTGCGCGCGCGTTTTGTGCTGCCCAAGTGCTCTCGTGTGAGTATGATGCCTTTGTGACGTGCACCCATTTGTTAATATGTGTGTGTGTATGGGCGTCTGTGAGTGTGTGTATGTGTGTGCGTTTGTTGCAAGCACTCAGCTTGCGTGTGTATGTGTGTGAGCCCGCTCGAATGTGCGCACACAAACAATTATAGATGGTTGAATTTTTGCGGTTGCAGAAACCGCAAAATTTTGCGGTTTTGCCATATAGTGCCATCAGTATGGTTCCGATTTGAAGGGCATGAAATATGTGTATTTAACACGAGCCATTCCTACTTAATTCTGATACTCTGTAGTCTACAGAGTGTCCGATGTGTACGGTTCACTGTAGATCACTGTAGGCCGCTTTGGTATAAAACGTAAAAAATACTATAAATTATCCAACGTAACAATGTGTGTTACAAACGTTACACGCTCCGGACGGCTGCGGCGGACGGCAAACATTAAATTAATTGAGTGCGTACTCGGACAGCTGACTGCAAACTGTAGCGCTGTTGTTGTTTGCTCTGTCTGCTGTCTGCTTCGGGAATTTCACTATGTATTTACAGTGAGAGAGTAATAATGTGTATCTATATATCTTTGTTTAGAGTTTCGGTCGTTAAAGGTGAAGTAGCAGTAGAGCTTTAGGTAATTCACCTGTTTTTTTCTAATACAGTTCCACCATTTCTATATCTATTTCTGTTCTCAATTACGATTCGTTTATATCAATGAATGTTATCAACCACGTTACGTGTCTGCCACGTTTAATGTCCGTAGATATGTCATATTATTTAGTATTGTGTGCTTTGTTATGTTCTTTTTGAAATAATATTATTAAGCCGACTTATTCATACGTGGCAACTTCTGAAACGCTATGAATTACTTCAATTAATTCAAATATGAATTTTACGCTATGTACGTCACTAAAATATAATAAAATTGAAGCTGCTGACTGTGGTTAAGAAATAACAAATTAATCTATCTTTTCTGTCTATATGTGTTAATGTCATGTATATAGTATATGCAAAATCGAACTAGATGGCGCTAGTAAATCTACTCTGAAACACGCGGTTGAGACTCTTTGTAGATAGTATAAGAGGCTGGTAATGTTATGGAATAAAGTGAGTGCTACACATAAACCGGATTTATTATTTTAAAATCGTGGGAGTGCAAACAGTTCTACAACTCTCTCATCTGTTTACCATTTCGTACAATATGTTTGTTTAAAATTACATCGAACCACATTTTTTTGATTGAAAATAAAGTATTTAGGACCAACTTTCAGCCTTTATTCTATTAAAATCCATGTCCTCTATTAAAATGTGTTACAAATAAAAGTTACATTACATTTTTTAAACGCGGGTGGTACCGCGGGGAACAGCTAGTATCTAATATTTACGACAATATACGAGCGCATATGAACTCTCTGTTTATAATTCCGCTTACACTTCAGCCTTGCGCCGGCCGCTCGTGCATTACCCGCTTCGCATATTAGATTTACATGTTAGCTCCACGTATTGGAGCTTCGCCCGGCGGCGAAGTGAAATTGTCTGGTTTCATACTCATTTTATTTTCGCTTAACACTCAAGGGCTAATAATAAAATGCCGCAATATTATTAAATGTATTATGATTAATATTTTAATATTATTTGCTGACAAACGTTGTTTGAAACTTTACGTTTGGTGAAAATTTAAGACTAGGTACTATTTCAAAGAAGAAACTATAAATATAAAGCGAATATTTGATACAAAGTGTATGTGTATCAGAAAGTTCAGAAACCACAATAATTAACTGAATGTTGTAGTACCTGTGAAATATATCATTTTACCTGTTTATGAATTTGACAAAGCACTGCCTTGCTTTTCGATAATGCAATGAGTCTTTTATAGTTGCGTATCACTTGAGAAGCCCACATATAGAAAAGCTCTCCTTACGGTGGTTCTTAAAGGTGCATAACATCATTAATCCGCGCTCGGTTTTCCTTAGCATGTGGACAATCTCATCTCTTTTATTTCTGAAAATAAATGGAATTGTAATGTCCTCATTAACAAAAATACTTTTTAGGCGATAAAGATTATAATCATAGATCTCTTGAAATAATGTGTCAGTTGCCGTAAGTAATAATTGGACACCCACCAGGAATTCTATCTGGAACATCTCGGATTTCAGCAATTTACTTTAATGAGACTCGTCTCAGGGATCTTGTTAATTGTGATCACTAATTTCTTTTACGTGGGAGTACTCTTTTGGATTCGTATGACTGAACTTTATCATCTATACTAATATATAAAAAAGAGATGGTGTGCGTCTGTGTGTTACTCAATCACGCAAGAACCGCTGGTCCGATTCACTTGTGATTATGTGAGAATGTAGCTTTTTTGTATGTAGATTTACCTGTTAATCTATAGTCTACTTTTGATTTCTCTATTTTTTGCTATTTAAAAATCGCAACTATTTTGGTGACGTTACTACACCCTTTGGTTACGAACTTTCATTTATTAATTTCAAAATAAGAGAACCCTAAAAATAGCAAACTTCTGGTGGCAGATACGAGGTTAAAATTTAATTTTCCAGCCAGGTCCACTTTTCATGTACCTCCAACGGTTAAAAAAGATTTCAGCTGGTCCTAACTAATATTATAAATACAAATGTGATGTTGTGTGTTCACGTATCACCTACTCAACCTAACACGATATAATTTTGCATACATATTGTCATCTTTCATCCCGACAAAATATAGTACCCTAGGGATAGGTAAATAACTATTTTATCTACTACCTGCCTACGACTCCGGATGTAAATAAATTGCAACACGATGATTTTGTATGATACCTAAGGCATAATACAACAGTTAAAATTATTATAGCTCAAACAATCTGAAAAACACGCTTCACAAGTATAGAAAAGGTGTTTAACGTTTAAATAAAATACAGAGATTAACAAAGTAATCAAATTTTATAATAAAAAAGCTCACATCACCCAACGAACTATAACGCAGTTTTTACTAATACATATATTTTTTTATTTAAAACATTAACGCATAAAAATTTATGTATTTAATATAAATGAAATAAGTTATAAGCATCTATTAAGTCTTAAATTAATTATTTTGTTATATTAAATTATACTTATTTTTAAGGAATAAGTGTATTGAGAAATGTAGTAGGAAAGATATTGTAAATGTTTGTTCAATAAGTTTAAGTTGAATAAGTTTTACCATTTAATATATATAAAATAAACGTAATATATCCTATCATTCAATTTCTGTTTCGTTTATGAAGGAGAAGCACCGAAGAAAACTAGTTCATTTTTGTTAAAGTATTTATGTAATAAGTTAAACTGAATTTATTTCAAGGACCGTTTAATTTCTCTAGAACTACAGCTGGTCTGTAGATACAACCTGAAATATTACCATATTCGCAATCAAAGCAACGAAACCTACCCCCGAGCAAGACGGGAGTGAATACTGATGAATACCCGTTTTTAAATAGGAAATTCAGAGTTAAGAGGCCTCGGAATAGCTACAGCGGGGCCGGGTCAGGTCGAGTGGCGCGCTTGTATAGACGAAATGTATTTACATAATATTTAGATTTAATACCAGCGGGAGTGTACTAGCGGGCGGGTTTTGTGACTTGTCGGCTCTGCGTGATTCATCTGTCCTGTGGCGTTTGCCAGCCATTCGATTATTACACAGATTATACAAAGTACAGGATTTCACAGAGTATTTTGGCAAAGAGGTGACGATTAAAATAAAAGTAAAAAATAAATCTGTAACCTTTTATATCGGCGTACTGGGCGTTACCTCTCCTCAAAATTCAGGGAGGTAATGATTTGATTATTACACAAAAAACCCTAACTGTCAGTATTTGTGTTGTTAGGCTAAGGTTGATTGTTGATTGACACGGATAAACGCGACACATAGAAAATCTATTGGCTTTACATAAGATTCATCTCACTGACATTACATCAGAAAATATGCGTTTTGCATTGGTTATTTGGTTAATAGTTGAGGCAAAAGTAAATAGAACCCATAGTTTTGTTTCTCGCACAAACTATATACCGTTGTAACTTAAGGTCTCCGCACACTAAAAGACGTGAAACATTCTGGAATCGCTGTAAATTCTTAACCGAATAACTGATTTTCAGCGATCTCGCACGTTGCGTTGGTAAGTACGGGGTAGTAATGAGGAGGTGTGGGGGTGAAAAGAGCAACCCGCTCGCGAGGGTGGAATGCGTAATTGGACCCGCGACGCGTAACCGCAGATTTCTTATATCGTGCTCACGTGTGGTTATACGATGTGATAAAATGGGTATTGTTCGTGCACAGTTGTAACAAAGCGTATTATTACAAAAAATCTTAAAAATGGACGCTATGCTGTATATTTTAAAACTCTTAAAATTTAGGACGCTATGCACTAAAACTCTTCGAAATTTAGTGTCATGGCTCTGTGGTAACAATTGTATTACAATAGTTATACCAGGCATGAAATAAAAATAAAGGATAATGATGAAAATTAAAATTAATAAAGGTCTTTTGTTTACTCAATATAAACTTTATACAACTGAATATGTATCCTGGCAGGGTCGCCATATAAGGTTGGGAGTCGTTGTAAATGAAAGATGGTTCGCGCAGTACTGACTTTATTATAATAACTCACATTAATATATACCTATCACACCTCAATTCATTTAGATATAATAATTTTAGACTTGGTATCGGGCGTCCCCAGGGCTACTTATCAAAGTTTAATCACAATCTAATCAATAATTCCGACCATAGGAACGAACATATAAATTGTTTTTAGTTTATATATAATATAGATAATGTAACTTTCGTAGTCATTGATGATAAAGTCATCCAAATTTATTTAACTGTAGTAAATTTAAGCCCATGCCATCGTCACATACATTTTATTCGTAAGGTAATATGCATTTTTAAGTGGTATTTTTTTTACTTTACTTTTACCTTTCCATCTTAACTTTTCTCCACTAACGTCTTTACTTAACAAAACTCACCTAAATGAACCTCAACAAAAACCAATCGATTCAAACCACTGTACATTTTCCGTCGGTCCCAGGAGCCATATTTCCCCACTTGCCAGTAACTACTAGTATAAATCCCACAATAAGTCGTCATGAATGAACAAATGACTCGAGCGCCCGTTTGAAAGCTTTTCTTTGTGCGATATGTATGAAACTAATTTAATACGATATAAATAAGGTTTTTGATGGCTGGGGAATTTATGACCCGTTTCGGCGGTAGAGGGGTTGGGCGCGCGATATTTTCTCGATATGAAATTATTATTACTGTGGTCGCAATATATTTTTTTTGTAAAAACAGGAACAAATTTAGATAACAGGTAAAAGATATGTTTGCGATGAAAAATACAAATTACTTGAACTAAATGTTATCGTATTGAATCGTTTCCTAGTTTAAATTTTTTTCTTTTAAGTGCTTTTTGTGGTGTTTAATTTATACGTGGGTACATTATATTTTTAAAACATAGAAACATAACGTTTTTTTATCAGATTAAAGTAGCAAACTTGCATACAGTCCACCTGATGGTAAGTGCACTGCAACCGTCAAAAACCTCATATACCTTATATATATATATATCTAAAGTTTATCAAAGATGTGTTGCTATTCACGGGGACTAAAATGGTCGCCTCATATAGGTGAAAACATAAGTGATATTTCGTAAAATCAACTTGTTTCACAGTGACGTTGTCACGCAACATCGTTTTTATGAATAGCTGAATGACGGGGTAAAAACTTTTGTCGTAAGATCTTAGCCAAGTTTCCCAATAACCCACATGTCCCCGCGGGAACGGGGGTGATCGACGTCACAACTCTTAACGACTCTTCAACGGAGACGCGGTTTGACATCCAGCCGACTTTCTGTTCAATTAATATGCCAATGTCAATACGTGAAAGATTTCGTTATTCTTAAAATAGAAATGGCAAATGAATATGCAGTTCATTTAATACGTATATTACGTTATTTGATTCGGCCATCTCAGTCTTCAGAAGTAGAAACGCTTGCTTGCGAAGAAAAATCAAGTGAATCGCATGCTCGTTTGCTGACAAGATTTCAAAAGGATTTTAAGACGAGAAATTCGGCATAACAGTGTTTAACGAGCTGTTAAAAATAAGGTAATCTTAACATTATATGTATCAGACCATTATGTTTATTATATTATAATAGTTGAATATTTAAATTTAGAGAAATGTTGTTTTCATTTATTAAAATGTTATAATAGCATGTATACATATAACTTATCTATATATAATTTATGTTCATAAACTTAAATGTTTAATTAGAAAAATCATACGTCAAATATAATAAAATCCAAAATTTGCTTTATTAAATATTTCTTAAATCAACAAAGATAATGAATTCCAGTCACTGCGGTTTTTCCTATTATTACGAAAGTACTGTGCAAATACAAACCAAGTTATTCACAAGAATCCTTTTCAACGTTATTCAGAAAAATGTGAGTTGTTTACGGATCATTAAAAAGTTTGTAAAGTTGTAAAGTAAATGTTAATTAAAAGATACCGCATAACTTGGCCTCCTCGGGTCCTCGGGCGAGCAGAGGACAGAAATTAATCAGTGTTAAGTTTGTACTTGACTGCAAACTGCAGAAGTTTGTATCTCCGGGATTTATCAAATAATTTTGCGATCGTCCACTATGTCCTGGGCCCTACAGTTTGATGCATGATAATGGTTGACGTTGTACAAAGGTGTGGAGCTATGTAGAAATAGAGTATTTATTGAATTATACGAAATGATTTATTCTAAGTCAGGCCTATAACCAACAATAGACTATTAGGAGCTAACGGATGTAATCATACCCGAGAATAAAAAAGTACTGAATTCAAGTGCACATAGCTCCAATTATAAAAAAATCATATCTTTAAGAGTATGCCGACTTTCTACAACTCATTAGGAGATGGCACCACTTGTGTGCTGAATCACAATATAGAACTATTCATAATATCAATGGTTTAAAGGTGGAAGAACTAGTGTAGTTCGACCGGGAAGGTACCACTTTCTAGCGCGAAATAGTATTTGCGTTTCGTTGGAAGGGTGTGATTGCCGGCTCACTTATCAGCAACACATTTGTGATCGACTTCAAATAGAATCCCTGATCTATATGAAGTTGCTTGCGGATGTCCATGAGTGAACATTTACCATAAGGTGCTTCCTACATATTCTACTAAATTGTTATAATACATTACATTGTATGCTTCGACATATTCTATTACATTATTATAATGGAAATACTGGTAATAGTCTGCAAAACGCTTGTAATAAGTTTTCAAACAGCCCAAAGTAATCCCAACTAGTTTAAGAACATTCGCCCAAGGATGTTAGATATTTCCCAACCTCACGTTAATCCGATACATGGCCACGTATAATTATATGTGTAGGAAATATAAAATGTGAACGCAGAAAATATGTCAAGTTCGACTTGACCTTTTCGAGAGCGCTATTCAAGAATTTAATAACTGGAAATTAAAAACAATATTGAGAACCAACATGCAGTACTCCCAGTAGTTCGGTACTAATTAGTCGACATTGAACGTGATATACTAATAGCATTTTTTGCCCTTCGGAACGTTGGAATCCAGTATTTGTGGAGTGGTTCGAGTGAGCGCAAACACTCGAGCCGCTCGCCGCTCCCCGCTATCCAATTAATGAACGAATGAAAATACTATGTCGAATGGATTGGATTCCGTTATGTTTTCGTGTTTGAATACTTGATATTTCATTGTATTTCTGTTTTTTTTTTGGTTTATTTTTTTGGTTTATTAGTAGCATGTATGTATTGTTGTGTTGTAGCCAATTTAATCAATCTGAGACCACTGGATTATAAAAGTTGCTACTCCGTGAGGTCTAAATTAAAACCTATCATTCACTTATTTAGTGCTTTGTTAAACTAATATAAAGCTAAAATAGGTGTAATGTATTGCGTGCAATATATGTACCCTTTCAACCATTTCCAAAATTGTATAATACGTTAACCTATGAGTTAAAAATAAACTTAATTATACAAATTATTAGTACCAAAGACCAAATGATACCTCGAATAAACTGGCAGCGTTCCAATCGCTAGGAATTGGAAACGCAATTGTCGCTCCAGGGATAATATGAAAATTTCATTTGAATTTATTACGATGTACAATGTTGTTTTGGTACAAAAATAACGTTTTAGGTGGATATTGTGAAATATTTTCAATGAACAGAAACACTTCAATTAATGAATGGAAATATGACGACAGGAGAGGCCGCCGGCTGATCCGCGATCGAAATAGACATTATAATGCGATACTCAAGCTTTTGTTTGGATATTTATTGTATTTTTAGTATTTATATTGGTGAGATGATTTCGAATAATAAGGTTTATTTGTAAAACGTTACAAATGAAGTATGAACAAGTAATTTTGCGGTGATGAATGTTTAAACTTTAAATGACATGTTATTTTATTTTGTGGACATATTTCGTAAAAAAATGATTTCTCATGTTAAAAATCATGGAGTTTCGGCAATAGTCACCCACACCGTACGGCAGCATAATTTTTAAAAATGTATAAACTTTTATTGAACATTTACATTAAAAATATGTTTTAGTAAATAAAGTTAATTAATGCTTAAGTTATATAAGCTGCAAGTTAATTAAGTATTCATACAATCGTATAGCTTGATGAAACATGAAAAATCGAAACAATCTGTCATCCAATAAAAAATAATTTAAAAAATGTACGAAACATCTTTGCCTACTGCAGAGATATTAAGACACATTACGGTAGTAGCATTGTTATCTCTGGGACAATTATGCGTCGCGTGGTAAAATTTTTATTGTATTCGACCCTTCGACGACATACACTATGTATACTTCATGCCCTAAAGATTAGTAGTTTATTGTAAACGACCTTCAACTGTTTTACAATACACTTTATTTATTTACAAGCTAATTTCATTGACTTTATCATATGAATCTTATAAATAACTATGAATTTTGAATTCGAATTGGATTGATCGATTGTCAAACGCCATAAGGTTTTACATTATATAACTGCATATTATCAATGCTCTTTTGGTTTTCTTATTTTTTATTATCTGCACAAACTTCTGATTTTTTTATTTTATAAGAACCTTCTCTTGACAATGACAAAACAGCAAAAAAAGGATAAACTAGTATAGTTAAATTACAGTTAAAATTATGTTATATTTTCTTTAGACATCCTCATATATCGTAATATGCTACAAATTTACGTAGCAGACATGTAATTATACATTTACTAATTGTGCTCCGAAAATATTTCATAAAAACTTCCTGATATGAAATTTCATTTTCACTTTAGTATAGTTTAATACAGTCTCAACACTCGAAACGAAAATGAGCTTATGCATGTGTGCATACAGGGAAAACTTAACCAAAAGTTTTTCCGCTTCCAAAACGAAGCGGGTATACGGTCTTTTAGACCTGCTACAGCGGTGACAGTGTTAGCTTGGGGCGCAAAGCGCCACCTACCGGAAAAAAGCGCATCAAAATTTGTCATGTCTCACAAATGAGTTGGCAACGGTTGTATTTAGGTATAATTTTGTTTAGTATAATTAAAAAAATATATTACTTAAGACGACGCACTCATGCCACAGTAAAAATATGGAACAGTATGGAAACTACGAACAAACGTTCGAAACGGCGCACTCACACATACATACGCATCGACAGGGCCAATAGACGATTCTGGCGGTGCTTGCAGTAGCGAGTGTCACGGCAAGACGAGTGGACGTTGCTATTTGTTTCCGCGATCTTTTTAAA
>DWNE01002382.1:0-19030 GCA_018249875.1 Cecropterus toxeus | reverse complement strand
GAGAGTCATTTGCCCAGTAGTGTGATAAAAGCAATCCAAATGTTACAGCTGGATTGTTGTTCTTAACAAGATTCCCATTACACCCAAAGGTCAAAGTTAATTGTTGAAATACACATAAATTGGTTTTCGCTTATAAACCGCAAAGTGTCCAAAAGCGTTTAAAGATTACAACATTAACTGATGAATTAACGCCTGAGGCAGCATAACATGAAAAATGAATGTACTTAACAGTAAAAACTAAAAAGGAATATCCATCACAGCGTTGGAAATATAATACGTTTTCTCGGCAACACGATAAACATCGCGCTACGATACGTGACAAGGTTCGGGGTCACGTGTGCAAATATCATAGAGTAAGGCGTATTGTACGCAAAACTTGGGATTCAAGAATGAAATATAATGTTAACTATGTGATATGTACAAAATAACTTTATTACATTTTCTTATCAGATTGAAGCAGGAAAAGAGCATGCAATGCACCTAATGGTAAGTGGTGATTGCCGCCTGTGGTTATCTGTGAGCAACTTCATATAAAATAGTGTTCCATCTTAAAGCCATCACAGATGCATTGCTACATACAGGGACATATGGTCACCTTATATATAAGTGAACCTAATTTATATATAAAACGAGCTTTCATCAATTAAATCTCCAGTACGTCACATCGTTACTCAAGCGAAAATTGAAATGAAACATATTATTTTTTTTATTTCGTGTCTATTTTTCAAATTTGGAATTTGGTAGTACTAAATGAGCAAATAAGTATTAAAAATCTGTTAAAACCGATGTTTAATTTGACATTTCTTGACACAATTCCACATTCTTTTCACGTTCACGTTCAAAGAAAGATATTGAAAGTGTATCCGCTCAGCAATAGCATAGGGCTAAGTGACGAGCGGCGTGTTTTTTCGAACGGCGAACTTATTTAAGTTACACTATTTAAATACAAATAATATCATAAAATATCAAATCCTTTACCAAGTTATTATTCTTGCCCTTGTACTCTGGATAACATGGTTTTACTTCATCCCACATTTCAACACGTTCCTAAATTATGCTGGGAATGTAAGATATTCATGAGATTCATTTGAAATCTTAGTTAAAGAAGTGATTTCAATATGGGAATGGATAATTATATCGATAATGGAATACAAGTACATAGTAAGCTCTGAGCAGAACACATTTACTTGACAGCAGCACAAACATCGTATTACGTGACGTGGTCTCGAGTCTCGAGTCACGTGTGCAAATATCACACAATCAGACGTGTATTACGTTGCAAGATGAATTGAGGATCAAAGGCGTTAACTTACGTATCATGAATCTAAAACCTAATAAATTATAATAGCATTATATTCCATGTTTTTATTCGGATGGCGTGAATGTTATTCGAATGGCAGGAATTTAGATTGGATTCATTGTCATAATTACTGATGCGTTCAATTTGAAGTTCAATGGTAGGTTGAATGGTCACTACCCACAATAGTAGATGCGTAGTACCTTCAAGAACTAAAGAAAAAGAATAAGGTCAAAAACACATGATAAATTGCAAAATACAATAAAATCTTGGCTAGGGGTCCACCTAAAACTGCAAAAAGTGGCCCACGAGATCAAAAAGTTTTGGAAACCTACGTCATATACAATAATAGATGTGACGGTGGCGTTACTGCACTCGAACTGAAATTAGTTTAACTTTATGTAAAATACGTAGAAACGATCAGACAAAACTTCGTTTAATGCCTTACACTATGTACTAAAAGGATGTTTGCAGAAGCACATGTTAACTGTTCTTGTACAATGATATGCAAAAGATGCAGCCCTCTGATACCATGCCCGGGAGAACTCCAACTGTATCCTGAACATAATTGAGGGACTTGATTGCCACTAAGATGTAGTAGACTAGTATGCCAGCATATTTATTGATATGAGATATTGTTAACCAATTAAAATATAAAAAGAGTATTGTAATTCTTGTAAATAAATATTATTATTCAGCAAACCTTACCTCTTGACCAGGCGTATATCGGAATATCTCGTTCATCTCTCTGTACCACTTGACGGAGTGAAGTTTCTCGTCGTCCATCTGGAAGTGGCAACTGAGCTCGGCCGCCCTCCGCGGATCTGCGTAGAGCGGCACCTTCAAGTTGGAAATCTTGTACGCTGTTGTTATTGCTGTAACAAGGTAATATTTTTCGAGCGTATATATGTATGAATGTATGTTTGTTTGTTTGTAAGAATGTCCACTTCTTTACGTCACAATCCGTTAAACCCAACCGGCTTAAAGGATTGTGACGTATGACATGTCATTAGAATCTTCTCAGTTAACGGTTCGGTTTGCCAGGTGGTAGAACCGATGTAGTTCGACCGGGAAAGTACCACCGCCACACCTATTTCTAGCATGAAGCAGTTCTTGCGTTTCGGTGGAAGGAAGTGGTTGCCCACTCATTCTTACATGAGGCGACCATCTCAGTCCTCGGGAGTAGCAACGCATCTGTGATCGACTTCAGATAGAACCCCTATTCTGTATGAAGTTGCTTACAAATGTCCATAGGCGGCAGTAAGCACTTACCATCATGTGGGCTGCTTGCTCGTTTGCTATTTCATATTTATACAAAAAAAGAAAAAAATAGGATAAGTACGATTAACTATGGTAAGTTAGAGGTAACTTACTCATAAAGGTAGAGCAGTGGGGCCGCCGGAGCGAAAATAATTTATCGCATAATTTTATCTATATATGAATAAACTTTAATCTGCTATCACAGCTTGCACAAGCTTAAAAATAACTTTTTTCTTCGTAAATGGGAACATCGGTAAATAATTTAACGGCTTAAAATATTTATAGTTCATAAATCAGGTTCGTTGGTTGTTTTCGTTTAAAATTTTATGATTCCATTTTCCGAGAAGCGAACGGGTAACAACTGCGATGTATATATACATCATAATAAATAATGCGAAAATACGCGATGATTTCGAAATAGTTGTTCTTATCAAATTAAGTAAAAGTTGGTCACTTACGAATTTATTGATTATATCACCAATATAAGTAGTAAGGGTATTACTTTTATAAATATGAAATCGCAAACGAGCAAGCGGCCCACCTCATGGTAAGTGGTCACTGCCGCCCATGGACATTTGTAAGCAACTTCATATAGAACAGGGATTCTATCTGAAGTGGACCACAGATGCGTTGCTACTGCCGAGGACTGAGATGTTCGCCTCATATAAAAGTGAGCCGATTGTGACGTCATTTATGAAGTATGCGAATAAACTATCATAAACTATCGGCAGTTATACATGAGAATTTTTCACAATGTTTTCCTTCACTTATTTCTTATTCGTAATTTCGAACCAAAAGTGACTTAAAAATAAGCCAAATCTTTATTGTTAAAAAAATAAACGAATACTGCTTGACTACAAAAAAATCTATTAGTAGAAAGTTTTAGGTGGTAATAGCCACGAGTCCAGTTGCACTTGATGATAATTGCCCACTGCCACACATGGACATATGTAATTAATCCCGGATAAGATCAGAGTCTTACTGGTGATTAGTCACAGACGCGTTGCTACCCCTGAGGACTAAATCGGAACGCCTTGGATAAGTATATATCCCGTACCATAACTTTCACCCGAATGTTTACCACAGCTGTTATTAGACGGAAACAGAAGTGGCGGTGGTGATTCCGGAGTTGAACCACAAAGAGTTTTACCATCATTAAATAAATATTTTACCACATCTCAATTATTTTATGGAATAGTATTGTATAAATATAGTATTAATTAAACCATGATGACTGACTGTAAAAAGAAAATGAATTTTGAAACATTTCGAAAACCACACGGAGATAATTGCGAAGAGATTTTAAATGGGCACTGCTAATCTAATTACCGTCCGCGTAATCCCGTAACCGGGATAATGAAGCATCAATTTTAAATAGAGTACCGACTGTTAGATGTATTAAGGAATCCATTAAACAACATTTTAATGATTGTAATATAATGCTACATGATTTTAGGCCAGTACTATCGCGGAATTGATACATTAATCTGTAACGAGTACTGACGATATGCCACCTACTTTAGCAAAAGCAGATTCATTATAACAATAAAATGAAATCAAAGTGGCATACCATCACGTCTATCCTTTAAACAAATCTCTATCATTATGACGTATAACAATACGTTAAGATATAATACGTGTAAGTTGTTTATTTACTAACCGGTAAATTTTTAATAGTTTGTATATTATAATTTCAGCGGAGACTATTTTTTTGTTTCGTGCTTTTTAGAGCGTGTTTTAGTTGTCGGGTTTTATTTTTTTATTTTCTTTTTGTCTGGTAACGCTTTCTACACTTATAGCCTTACACTAGGATTTTCTCCTGTGTCGTGGGTGCCATGCACACACACAAAGACGAACACACACATACGTCTGTCTGGCCGGGGATCGAACCCGGAACCGGTGTGGTGACCGCTCCGCCACGAGGGTCCTCATTTTGTGTCGTTTCTTAAAGTCACGACGCAATTTTAATAATCCTTAGATTATTGAAGCCCTTTAACAGAATATACGTCAGGAATGCAGCAATCTATCACCAGAAGTTCTGGCAAAAGTGATAGAAAATGCCATAAATCAGGCCCGTATTGTCATTAATATTGGCGGCGACCACTTGGCTGATATTATTTTTTCTACGTGACTAACAAAAATTTAGACATCAAATAAACACAATCTAAAAACACACAGGCAAAGAACAAAGGGTGACACCTTTTACGCCACCTTTTGAGTGTAACCGGTGTTGATTTTACTTTAAACCGCATTATCGAACAAATTACAAGAGTAGTTAATTAAACCTTTATATGCTGCTTAGATACAAGTTCCAAAGAGCAATATATGAACAATTTACACAGCAACTGGTATTAAATACAAAATATGTGCGAAGTAAACATAATAAATGAAGGAAGCAAATGTTTGCAAAGGTCTAGGGGGCTTGGTCTCTGTAAACGAATAGTTAATACGTTTAAACCTCTAGTGTACGTTAATTTGTAATGTTTGTTTTGTAACACCGTCTAAGAGGCTTAACTAGCATTTTTAATTATTTCTCACACTTACAAATCTATATAAACGTATAAAATTGAATTGACGCTGTGTAATCTCAAAATGAGAATTATTTGCATAACGCATGCGACACACACACACACATATATATATATATATATGTATATATATGGTCCGATTTTGACGGGGTTTTCACTAAAGATAGCTTAAGGAATACGATGAAAGAAGGATTTTCAAATATTAATTGCGCGCAAAAAATATGCTCCATTTCAATTTAGTACTAAATATGGAATTTTAATTAACGTTTGTAAAAAATATTTATGGCATTACTCCCGTGGCACTACTGCGATTTCTATTTAGTAATAGCGATATTAAACTCAGCTATATTCTGCATCAAAGGTTGTGATAATGAATACATTCATATCCGAGGCATTCCAACTGAATCCTCAGAAATAGCAACACATCAATGGTCGATTTCAAGCAGAATTTCACATGTAGACAGTATCCACTTACCATTGCACTGCAAGCTCGTTTGCTATTTCCATTATATAATAAGCTTAAATTCCACTTAGCGTGCATTTCTGTATGTTATATAACATAATATTTATAACAGCAACAATATTCGAAGTGGCTAACAGATCGCACTATTACGACATGCTACCCAACTTATCGAATCTCCGGCTTATTTAGTTAATTAAGCGCAGGTCTACAATATTTACAGTTTATGGGCAGACTGATCATATTAACTACGCTCAATTAGGTATTTCCTCTACTTACAATCATGGCCTAATCAAACCCTAAGTGCTACCCACTGGCCACTTGACTGAGCGACTGACTCGCTTGATTATTATTGAAACATTCCGACGATACGGGTGTTGGTACGCTTACCATATTTTGAATATAAAATTGAGTACAATCAGGCAGACATCCATATGAACTCTTTCCAATCTTAGGACTGCTGGTAGAAATTTCATTTTGAAATAAGTAGCCCTTTGTACTGTGCATTCTTTATGTATATATGCTTACTTTAATGTTTCTGTGTACAAAAACTTATAAATAAATATATTAAAAATATGAATTCATATTTCTGTTTTGGCTCCGGATTTTGTGTCTGCCTTATGTGTGTCACAACATTGACAACACAGAAAATGCTGTTAAGAAGTTGTATCATAAAAAGGTCAATTGTATTTGTACATGACAAATGCAAGAAATTTTCGCGGATAAGGACAAGTTCTATCGTAAAAAATATATATGTTTTACCAATAAGATTACGCATGTTTATGTGAGTGTTTACGCATGTTTTCCAAGAAGAATGGAGCCTTCCCCTTACTGTACACGAGCATCGTAACCGGAGCAGTAATTTAAAACATTAGGGTTTGTCGAGCAATAAGAAAATACACACGGTAAAGGCACGTATACAACGGTTACTTCATAAGAAATTTAACAAATTTTGACTCGTGAAACCAGGAGTATACGCTATTCTTATTCTATATCCTTGAATATTTAATATATTGGTACTTGTAAGAATCCTATGTACAAGCTTAATCACAAAGTTAGAGATAGGTTGGTCGTTTTTCCTGGTAGCAGAATCAATGTAGTTCCACCGCGAAATCAGAAGAAGAATCAGAAGCAGTTCTTGCGTTTCGTTGGAAGGGTGTTTGCGGCTCATCTATATATGAGGCAAAAATCTGAATCCTCGGGAGTATCAACGCATCTGTAATCGATTTCAGATAGAACCCCCTGATCTATATGCAGTTGCTTAGAGATGTCCATGGGCGGCAGTAATAACTTACCATCAGGTGAACTGCATGCCTCTTTGCTACTTCAATCAGAAAAAAAATGCTAGCTAAGAATTCGCGATTACCGTAACTAGTTTAGTTTTTAGTTAGTAGTTTAGCTTTGCTCCCGCTACGCATTTATCCACCTCAATATAATCCACGCATTTCTAATGACAATCGTTCGTAGCTTACCACTTGCACGTTAAACAAGGAGTTGTTTGGAGGTAATTGGGAATATACGTGGTGATGTAGAGGCGCCTGTGACAAGATAATGAAGAAACGAGATAATTATTTTATTACATCGTAATATCTGGAGCGAGTAGATTATTAGGTACCGTCTTTCTGGATAGCATTTTTTTTTGTTTTACTAGAAAAGTTATAGAATATTCGTAGCATCGTGAGAAATCACTTTGTAGTGTTGCTGTAAACATAGATATCATAGTCAATTAATTTATTCATTAATCTTAAAGACATTTTTGTAGTTGAATACGTATTTTAAATACAAGTAATTTAAAATGCCGTCATGTGGACATCCAATATAATATGATCAGTAATATGCATACGAAGTCGAGCGATCATTAGCTTAATTTGTCAATTATTAAGATCAAAGCCTATATGAGCTTTGATTTGATTGCTAATTAGTTCCACAAGACACGACGTACACTATACCAGAACTATTACAAGCCTGTACAGTTTGGCGAAATGTTAAATGCTAATATGTCGTGAAGTTATAAAGCCTTGAACGTATAAAGTATTTATTTATAGCTAGCTGTGCCACGCGGATTCACCCGCTACTACATAAGAAAGAACAAACGAACATTTATGTTATATAGCCTATATTCTTCTTCAATAAATGTTCTATTCAACACAAAAAGAATTTCTCAATTCGAAAAAGTAGTTTCTGAGATTAGCGCGTTCAACCAAACAAACTCTACTGTTTTATAATATTAGTACAGATAGTATAGATATTATAGTAAAATAAAGTATAAAGTACATATTTTACCCGACTGCGTCACGAAGTAGTAGAAAGTAGTGCGTAAGTTTGTATGTATGTCTGTTTGTTTGTAAATATGTTAATTTATTTGGCACGTGGTACATCCCAAACGGCTAGACGGACGTATGACATATCATTAGAATCGTCTTAGTTTGCAGAGTGGCATGAGCTATATAATTTAAAAAAAGCGCCTGCAAATAGGAGAAAATCACTTTAATAACCGACTTCGAAAAGAAGAAGGTTATACGTTCAACTGTATGTATTTTTTTATGTATGTTCACCGATTTATCCGCCGTTTCTGGACCGATTTTCAAAATTATTTTTATTATCACGACAATATTAGTATTAAATGAAATCTAGTAAATGGGCCGTTCTAAAAGTATTATGATTATTTTACCTAAATATTTTAATGTAAACTCTTATAAGCTCTAAATTAAATATATCATTATGAACAATAGAAACCTTTTTGAGCGCAAACAGCTTGACGGATTGTGACGTATATATCATTAGAATCGTCTCAGTTTGCAGAGTGACATAGGTTATATAATTTTTAAAAATAGCACCTAAAATAAGGGAAAAAGAGGGAGAAGGGACGACATTTTTATTATCGCGGCAATATGGGTATCAAATAAAAGCTAGTAAATAGACCATTCTAAAAATATAGATATTACAAAACATTAACTTGACTGTTCTGTCGAATACTCATATAAAGCTTTAAATAAATAAATAAAATAAAGTTCATTTAATTCAGGCTACTTAAGACCCATATGTGGTTAGTAACATTTTACTTAGTCGCTATGTTAGTATTATCATACAATGGGATATATGTATCATTATATAAACAAAGAATAAAGTGGCTGTGACATACGGACAGACGGATATGACAAATCTATAAGGGTTCTGATTTTTACTATTTGGCTACGGAACCCTAAAAACGTTTTACGCACTCGGGTTTTTTGTTTTACTACTTTTAATAATGTTACTGTTATGTAATGTTATATCTTACTGTTTCAACGTGGATTGATGGAGGAAAGTGTTAGTTTGATATTATATTAAATCTGCCCATAATGGCTGCTGACTTTTATGTAGCTGCTAAGTATGGAACATATCCTGTGTAATGCAACGAATTCACAACAACATATTTAATTATGTTTTTTAATCATTATTTTACTGTCTGCATGTACATGAATAAAGGTACGCCCACCTCACTTTTCGCGGAAAATTTCAATCGAAATAACTTTTTGAGTTACATAATTTAAACTGTAAATGAAAGTCTTTAACGTGAAATTAGTATAAAATTTTAGTCGAAAACTTATATCTTAAAGTTGGGCAACTCGAACGAGCTTTAAGTAGTACATAATAAAACAGCTAAGTTGTAAAGGGTTTTGAGCCTTTTGACGAAATTTTGAATTTCTGTGAAAGCCTCACTCAGCGCCATAAGCGAAATATCGGCTTATTTACCCCGTCTTCACAATTTAGATACAACAACTCCAGAAAGATTTAACGGTTGTACTTTGAAGTTATTTTAAGGCGTACTTTTAAAATGACAATTCGAGTTGAAATCGGTAAGGTTTCGTAGTAATTAAAACTCCGGAAGCCATTAGAACTTCGGCGTTACTTCACAAATTGAATTTCTAACGATTTTTGGAACTTCACGATGATAACTTCAATGTTCTTGGTTTCATAATATAGTCGTATAGGTACGGCGCGTAAATTTTACATTAAAGTATGTAGGTACCTATGATCTAATAGACTAATAATAAACACTGAAACTGAATTTTGAATGAATCTTATATATAAACATATAGGTACATATACTTTTCATTTTGTCACCTTACTTGAAACTTAGAAAAACGTGTCTAGAGATCTGTAGGTTCTGGCCCATATTTTAATTTAAACGACATCACTAAAGCACAGATAATTCAAATGGCGTTAAAAGCGTGTTGGATTTCGTATCTTTCCTGCGTCATCAATAACCAGCTTCCCGTCCTTCAAGTCCCGTAAGATTTACTTTTTACTATAAAACAATATCAGATAAAATAAATCATCGCCGAAATTTATAACGAACTGTATTTCGAAACTTAAATATTTACTGCAATCACTTTCAGAAATCTTTTCAAAATACATATTTGCGTAATACCTCGAGATAATTTATTCCTCAAACGGAAATTCCAGTCCATTTACTCTACTTTAGCACTTTGGTTCGGCGGATGGAAAGAAATGCTTTTAATAAAAGTAATTTCGGAACAAATTTACTCGATTTACCCCGGATAAAGGTTGAATAATAATTATGGGGTGGGCTCCAGCTAGTAATTTGTTTGAGTTACTTAACACTGAATATTTCAACAAACAGAACAGAACATCTTATCTTTATTGTTTGAAATATTGTGGTTGTCTTTGGTTTCTCACGCATTTTTTTGTTTTTATAATATAGAAGTAGCAAACGAGCATGCAGTCTAATTGTACGTAGCCACTGCTGCCCATGAACCTATAATAAACCCAGATAAGATCAGCCCTAAGGTAGATTTTTTTACATCTTACTCTAGACTATGGTAAAAACACCTCTTACAATGAAAGTAGACCCGTAACCACAATAAGATGGGACTATCCTCCAGATTTACCCACAACTGTTGGAAGAAACTCCAGACCTAAACCAGAAGATAAAAAGGGTTACAGCAACCCATACCCGGCATTAAAATAATGGATTAGGTAAGTAATTATGTTACTTTGTTAATATTTACCTAAATTACAGCTAACAAAACAGACATGCACAATGACATGCGCTAAAAACATGACAGCGAAGCTTCCCTAGGTCATAACAGTGAGTGATGATATTATTCCTAGAACTAATTTAGGTTATTGCTAGGGTACACATTAATCTAATTTGCTGGAAAATACCACACAATTGCGTGCCACGTATCGTGTGGGCAACGGGTAATCTCCCAAGGGAGGTTGTTAAGCTTATCGAATGTTTCACGACAACTGTGTAATTGGAAAAGGAACACGAACGATGTACAAATATGTTGAACTTATATTTATCATGCAAATAAATTAAGTTCTTTACAAGTTTTTTCAACCAGTTTGTCTGTTCATTATTAAAGCGTAAACTTTTATCTATTTTAGACGATCTTTGGAAAGAGAAACGCCACGGCTTCAGGGAGTCAGCAACAAGAGTGTGACGTTATTCATGTGACATTTATCTGTGACGGAGAATTGTAACATTTAATGTATAATAACTTTATCAATGTATATCTATTTATTTTGAAGTATTGTTATCGTAATTTATCACTATATTATACAAGTTATGAATTCTAAATAAAAAATAATATACCATTTAAAATAAGTTAAAATATGAAAAAAGTTATTTTTATAGTATAAGGTTTTCACTTATGTAGGCAGTTCCCATGACAGTCGATTTTTTTCTAATATCCTTCACCAGGTAATAACAAAATAAAATAAATATGACGATTTCTTTACAGAAAATGATGACTATTTATGTATCTAATAAATATTTATTTTCATTAAATAGAAAATCCATATAAATTTCAAGTTAATACTGACAGTAACTATGTAAACAGTCTATATGTAGTGCAGTAGTCTATATGTATGTATGTTGTGGCGAAACTGTCGCCACGGAAGCCTCGCCACGCTAACAGTTTATAATCAGGTTTATCTGCGTCTATCGATGTTTCACATGGAATAAAATTTTTACTGATTGTGGCATTTAAGAAGAACGCGCGAGGGCCCTAGTATTAGGTAGCCAGTATTAACGGACATCATATTACGAAATATATAGAACGTTAAGAATAAATAGAACACATACACCTACAAAGTTAGTTTACAGAATCAATGTTTGTTTAAACATGCATCAGGTATTCACTTGAGACTTGAATCAAATACAGTTTTAGAGAAGCTTTCAGCTACATTTACATTTTGTTTCGTACTTAATAGTGGATGACTATTCAGACATACAAACATTCGTAAGAGTATATTTCGATATGTATTCCAATTTTTTAACTTAAGGTGTGGCGGAATAATAACCTCACACTTCCCTAATTAAATTTCTGTCATATTAAAATTTAGAACCATTTTACCGTTAATGAGTTCCACGTATCAGTACAATTTGGGACAAAAAAACGAAAATTTATAATTAACTGCGTGGCTCCCAGCCTTAATAAGTTTTGAATTGACCTAATTAAAAGTCTACGGTTACAATTAATTAAGTCTGTGTACTGTACCTATTAGGTAATTATGCCGTTTTTACCTGGCGATGGCTAGGGAAAGATAAAACAGTAGGAGGTAATTAAATAGAATTGCTAAACGTTTTTACTAATAAAGTACTGCGTCATACTAACATTATCGCTTAAGTCATTTTTAGGAAGTTTTAGAAAGAATGAAAAACATAATTATATTATTTGAGTTTTAAAGTTATTTTGTTGTAGGCTATTAAACCAGGGTATATAAATGATTTATTTAAGGTAAATTAGTAATTTTATATCCGCACTGTATTAATTTTGATTTACTATACAAATTCTCGGTTTGTGGGTTTCGGGTTCAATCCTCGGCCAGACATATTCGAATTACAAGCTTAGATTTATACCCTCTGTCTCTACGTCTGTGGTAGGTACTCATGATGCATGAAAAAGCTTAGTGTGGAGCGTAGTGCGTAAAACCTATTTATAATTCATGTTATTATTTAAAATATAATGAACGCATTTCTGCAAAAATACTTCATTTCATATGGCAGCATTTCACCTATTTAATTTTTTTAATACTAAACCGTGACATCTTTTCGAATGCAATGTTGTAATTACTTTTATTTATTTTGAATTAGAAATCGAAATCTAATACTTCTAAAGTATACTTCTTATCAACACTAGTTGACTACGTTTTCCAACTAACAGAAATATAAACTACCAGCGTATTGCGGTTACGACCGCCGATTGCAACATATGTGACAAACCGCTCATAAATCTTAGCTAACAGACTATTGTTTTTGGTTCTAGTGGTGCCACTTTTGTTTATAAAACCATTTATTGCAAATAATTTTAGTTTTTTAAAGTATATTTCATCATTTCTGCAAGTACTATAGGTACATAATCAATCAATATGGCATCAATGATACGTGTGATTTGGAGCTAATTAGTTCTAATTACATATTTATAAAATATTAAGTTATGAGAATTAAATATTATATAGAACACTGTAAATTTTAACCGCGAATAACATATTATTGTCTTAAAGCGGCTTTAGAAGTTCTTATCCTAAGATTTTGGTACTCAAAATTGTGTCTTAAAAACGCTTTAGCCTCCCTTCAATTCCCACGCTTTATATCATCTAATAAAAGAGAAAAATCCATAAGTTTTTGAGACAAAAGATCTTAAGAATGTACTACGTAATACTAGCAGTTTTCAGTCTTTGGAGTGTAATTATTATAATTTTGAAAGAATATACCATCTACTAAACAATAATCCGAGGCGGGCAGGGAGGCCTCCCCGGGAGAAACGGGATCCATGAGTATTTCTCTGCATTGGAAAAAAATTATACCATTTTTTTGAGAAAAAAAGTATTTGTTTTTCCACTTTTTTCACAAAATATGGTATGATTTTTTTTACGTTATGTAAATAAAAATAAACGGTAAAGAATAATTTTCAGTAGGTACCTACAACTGAATCTATTATCTCAAGTTACATAAAAGAAACAAGGACGCATATAAGTACGACAGTATGAAGGATATTTGGCGTAGCGCCAGGCGGCGACAATTACACCTTGTCACATTGACAGCTTTGGAAGGAAATTATTCATTTACAAAGGAACTATTATCAAAAGTAAAAAAAAAATGGCTCATTATGAACCAATATTGGTTTTATCTAACGCGCCTTACAAGCCTTCCACGCGAGTATCTAAAAATAATGATCTAAGACTATCCAATATTGTTTTTTATAACTATGAAGTAGAAAACGAACATGCAGTCCACTTAATGACAAGTAGTCGACGACCCGACATACCTTCCGAAGCACAAAAACGCCTATGAAGCTTAACGAATAGCGGTAACCCATCCAACTCCTGATCACATTCAATGTTGCCTAACTTTGTATATACCTTACAATACACTCATATATATGATCCGCGTAAATACGCTTAAGGTGGAGTACCTTAAATAATTATTATCAGAAAAAAGGAAATAACACTTTTAGAAACACTACTTCTTTATTGTTAAAGTATGGTATGAAAAAACATTTTGGACAGTCCTGAAATTTGAGAAAATATACATATAACGATAGTATTAGTTGAAAGCATGTCTATTATGTGACCCGTGTAAAATGTACTCAATAAAAGAAAAAAAACTGCTTCTTTAAATATATAAAAAAAACAACAAAGTTTGGTCATATGATTATTCTCTAACTATATAAGACAGACAGACATTTAAAAGCAGCTACGATAACATTCGAATAGGCGATTTGCACGTTTGTTCTCCACTTTATTCCTAAAAGGATACTCCATACGACCTGAAACAAAACGCAATAGAAAATACACAGCTTAAATTCGCACATTTATACCTCCTTGTGAGAAATCAAACTTATTATTCTGAGACTATTTCGTAAGGTACAATTACCACTGCTATTGGCTGTATGCCAGGACTCAGTAACTGTCACTCGGCACTTTTATATGACCTTGTTTCTCACTAAATTGTCCCACTATGAAGGAATATGCGGTATGCTGGTAACTATTTTCTTGGTTGAATGTCTATTTTTTAGGAATTAGGTGAATTATCTAGTTATTGCTTGCCTAATGTCTACATACAAAAGTCTTATCAAGGAAACTTGTCCACATTAACCAATTATTCTCCCTCTGCTGGCCACTGCTGGCGCTGGCCAAGTTCAAATTGATAGATTGCAGCCTATAAACTACAAAAGATAACCTATAATTTATAAGTTAACTTTTGTGAGAACTTTCAGGCTTGTAGAAATCTTGATAAGTAAAATACCCGTCGAGTATTACTAGCGTGAAGCAGTTCCTGCGTTTTGCTGGAAGGGTGTGGTCGCCGACTCACTTTGAAGCCTTCGAACCCTCATTAAGAGAGATTAATTTTTATCCACAAGACTATTGCTGCTCATTTTTGTATTTAGTTAATCAAAATTGCAGTACACAGAGTACACAGCACAAGGCTGCGACTGATGAAAGAATTGTATCATATCGTTTCATTTAACGGAATAATAAACGGAACCGAACTCATTTAATGGAACGTGTTCCTATACATACCTCACTAAAACTACCGCACACCTACCTAGACTATAATACAGTTAGCTTATGCATTTTAGATTATTAAAATGGCTTTTACGCCCAAGATACCAGCTCTCTCGCTAACTAGTCAAACAACTACCTTGGTTTACTTACGCTCTTCCCTGCCTGCACAAAACAATGTCGCTACGTATGAAAATAAATTGCTTTGTAGTGATAATTACTGTTTTGACCTCGTCACCCGTTTAATATCTATAAAGTTTTTCTTTTCTAAATATAGAATTCCAATTATGTTTTGGAGCAGTGATAGCCTAACTAACTCGGCCTCTTAATCTTGCGTCCGAGGGTCGAATTCTAGGCACGCACCACTGATTTTTCTAAAATTTTGTTCGTATTAAAAATTGATTATCTCTTCTTTACGGCGAAAAAATAAATCGCGTGGAAACCTGCACACCTGAGAGTTCTCAAAAAAAAAACATAGGATTCTAAAGGCCAGCGCGGTAGACTATGGCCTAAAACCTTCTCATTTTGAGAGAAGACCTATACCCAGCAGTGGGACAATGATGTGTTGACGATGAGTAATATTTTTTGTGTGTTAAGCCCTGCTGTATTTTAGTCTGAAGGCTGTTAGGGAGACAATATCGGAGACGTTCCAACTTCATCTTCAACAACTTTCTACACTCATAGCTCCACACTAGAATTTTCTCCTATGTCGTGCCATAGTCACTCACAAAGACGAATACACCTACAGCCAGCCAGACATAGAATAGAAATTTAAATTCATCATTCAGATATCTGTCTATCTGGACATCAAACCTGGAACCCACTGCGTGTCAGACCACAGAATAGAAATCTAAATTCATCATTAAGTTGTTGTCTAGCCGGGAATTGAACCTGGAATCCACTGCATATCAGACCGGTATGGTGACCGCTCCGCGACGCGGGTCGTCAATCAATCGGCGACTAAAACCACTTACCATCAGATAAAATGCATGTTTGCTTGCTTATTCATTCATAAAAAATATTTTGGTCGAAGACCGATGGGCAATGTTAAAAGGAGCTTTTCTTATGAGCTTGCTTCGATACATATTTTTGTTTGAATAAAAGCGATATTCACAAGTGAGAATTTCTTGAACGCTTAGTGCACGTAAATAAAATCATGAATAGTATTCAGTTGACTGCCTAGTGACCGCTCATGAATATTGACTCGGCGATGCGTACCGACCTTTCTGAGAAATGGTCGGTCCACTCTGAATTCAGGGACAATGTTTGATGTATTGACGAAAACCGTATCGTAAATTACCTTTATAGTCAGAACCCAGGGCGTTAGAACTTACGATGTCACATACTGGTTATACACAAGGCTTGTATGTAGTCTGCTCTTAATTAGAAAGCATTTGTATAACCTACACTACGTAACGATAGAAGATAGTAAACAGACAACTAGTACTAGTAAATACTAGTTAGATTTTACTATTTTTATAATGTTGACGTAGCATACGAGCATGCAGTCCACCTGATAGTAAGTAGCTTCTGCTGCCCATGGATATCTACAATCAGACATTCACTTGCAGTTGGCGACAGATTCGTTACTAGTTGAGCCTATGAAACCTAAGTTTGAAGTTGGAACACCTCTGATATTGTCTCCCTTTACAGCCTTTAGACTAAACCACAGCAGCGTTTAACACTGATGTAATTGGGCAGTATTAACCGACGATCCGCGTGGCGGAGCGGTCACCATATCAGTCGGATACGCCGTGGGTTCCGGATTTGATCCCTGGCCAGACAGACATCTGAATTATAATTTAGACTTCTATTTTGGGTCTATAAAAAAATGATAAGAATAAGTGTGACGGTGGTGCTTCTGGAGTTGAACAACAAAGTGTTCTACCACCTTCAAAACACTGACCTATACCTCTTGTTTCAGCCTGTTCTATTATCTTATAAAAGAAATATCTACCAATAATCCATTCGACTTTGAGAGTGAGATAATGAGGGATATAGTGTTGTAGCTCACTTCTTTAAAGGTTAAGCAAGTTATAAACATCACTTAAGACGTTAATCCATCGGGATTAATTACAGGTGTCTATAGAAAGTAGCAGATGGAATCATTATCATTACGTGGATATACTAGACTTAGCGGTATGTACAATTTCATCAAATAAGGTCTTAAACCCACCTACTTTAGGATATTAGTTTTATTACGTACAAAGGTGGTGTTATCTTTATACATTTCGGCAAACCCCCTCGTAAATATTTTACGCGTATAAATGACCACTCAAACGTACCAATGGAATGCAGTAAAATGGAACATAAAGCCTATGTCAAATAACTTTTCCACCTAGCATAAAACTATGCAGGGATATTATAAATAAAATAGCGAGCCATAGCGCCATAGGTTTTAGAATACCTCGCATAACTTGTAAACAATTTTTTTTTGTCATAGCATGAATCGGTTTTTCATTGTCTAAATTATTTTCTACACCATGCAGTATGTTATAAGTATTAGTGATTTTAGAACAAAGTTGTTAATCACAAGTAATAGTAGAGTGGATACGACAAAGAATGTAGTGTAGCGTGCATTGTTGTAGCGAAAAAAAATGTAGTATATTGTGTGTAACCAATGTTGGTTGGTAGATCCATTTGTTTCTAACCCTTGAAAGTATATCATTAAATGAACGTATACCTATAAGGTGTAACGTCGTTACGTGTGACTACGTGTATCTGTCTCTGGCATGTTATCTAAAATAGTAGACTGAATTGATTTCAATAATTACCATGAATTAAATTTCATGCAAATGTACTCGTAGACTCTTAGTTGTGTGTGTGCTTATTTTATATATTATATTAACTATTTGTGTACTTTGCTGTACTGTATTTGTGTATAATAACTTATGTTACTACAGAAGAGAGCGTCTTTCTTACCTGCCAAACTAAATCAGCAGCGATTGAGACTGTTGTACTAAAGGAAAAAAATGATGATGCCTACTAAATACGTTTGTATATTGCATCTCACATAACTTTAATTTGATCACATCTCTATCGTAGTCTGATCTAGCCTAAAAATGCGTATAATTTTGTTTGAGTACCACAATACAGTTGTTCGGGAGAGGAAAACTTATAGAGCGTTCACACTTTGTTTTGACTTGATCGAGGCGTTTGAGGCTTACAAAGGCTTTTGTGAGCTACAAAGGCCTTTGTAACACAAATTGTTCTCAGTTCATTAAAGTTAGCTTTAAATGTTTTTTTTTTATAATTGGGGTTGCTAACGACCCTATCAATTGATGTCCGTGCTACCAGAGCTAATATGGAGTTTCTTAGGTATAACACGAAGCCTACTAAGAACACCTCTAGGAACTAAGTTTGGACGTCTCGTATAAGTAAGCCTGTAATAAAGATTCACGTAATATAGCTGTCACTATAACGATGACCATTTGACTTGGAGAGAAATCCGAGTCTGATGCCAAGTACGGCAAACATTGTTCCTCAAGACGATACGACTTGTGCTCTTTATTGATCACATGTGACTTGGTGAAAATATCAGAATTTTGCTTTTTCTTTCATATATCCCGTAATTTAAGATGTGTGAATGTGAAGCATAAGATATAATTTGAGTTTAAATACCATATCCAAGGCAAGTGTTCTGACTATAATAAACCCGATGTTTAAGTGAATACTATTACACAGAAAAAAAAACGTGAAAATTTAGTAATTCAATTGAAAGAAATATGTTAATGATTGAAATGAAAATGAAACTGAAATGAAATGTCTTAATGATTACAATAGATTTCTACTTTGTGCAGATTTCTGATTTACACACATCGCACACCTTTAAAAACATTTCTAAAGAACGTTCAGAAGTGTATTTTTTTTATATGTTTCACGGCAAGCAGTTTCGCCGAGACCACGATCCATGTAACTGGATTGAAATATCGGTAAAAAGAAATTCAAAAATGGCATATCGTGAGT
>DWNE01002381.1:0-19030 GCA_018249875.1 Cecropterus toxeus | reverse complement strand
TTATTAACAATTCATATTTAATTTAATGTAATGTTATAATGTAATTAAATTCATTTATTATCACTACACTAACGCATTAGGATAGCCTGTAATGTTAGATGTAAGTTTTGAAGAAATAAATAAATAAATCATCAGCCTGCATCAGGCCTCTCCCAAAACGCGCCACTGAGCCCGATCTTCACTTCACATCATTCACATGTACCTACTAGCCATTAATCCGTACTGCCGTTTATCGATTTACAGTTCGCTCTGGAACAATGAAATAAATAAAGTATATAACACAAATTTCATTAATTCCGTAAAGGGATAAAAAAAACCCGTTGCATCAAATTTTACAATTGTTGCATTAAAATGTATTGAATGGATTATTACCGTATTGTAATACGAAACCTTTATATTATGAGTCTCTTTTCAGATTGAAAAAGGTACTAGCCATAGACTTGAGACAGAACCCCTATTCTATATGAAGTTGCTTATGCCACTTACAGGTGGACTGCATGCTCGTTTGCTACTTCAGTCTGATAAAAAAAGTCTAGCACTAGCCTAGAGCGAATCTTTAGACTTCAACCCCAAAACTTTTATTTTTAATAAACTCTAAGATATAAATTTCCGCACTATTTTTTTCTTCACCGTTTATATAAAGTTACAAGTCATCAAACACACAACTATGAAAATTCAGAGGTACATTATTTCTACACTATTTACTCCGCTTTAACCTAAATTAAATAGTAGTATACATATTTGTACGTACGCACACGGAGTCAGGGGATGAATAAATAAAACTAAAATCAAACAATCCGAGCGATGAACTCTAAATATTACATTTAGAAATGTATTGGCTATATTCTGTTTTTCGCGAAAAAAGTTACACGTGTTTCACAAAGTGATTGTTATTCGTTTCACTAGTACATGTATAATATCAATGAAATTTGCTAAATTGTTTTGCTTTATATTCAGCCTACAGAACTATGTACTGTTTATATACTAAACTAATATATATTTAAATTATTTTTTATTTTTTTGTGGCATGGAAGTCGGTTTTATTTTTTGTTAAAAAATAGTTTTTACCCATTTTCGTGATCAATGGATGCTTATATGCGTACTAATATAATATCACTACTTTAACTTTGTAAATATAAATATACACGAAATCATAAAATCAAACAAACAGTGAGTTAACCTTCAATATGTAAAATTCTAATAAACCTAAGCCATAACACTTATATATATTGTATTAAGTTTAATAAAGATTAGATCTGAATTAACATGTATTAGGCGCTCCCGCTTGCAGGGCGCTCCCGTGCCCTGCTCGCTTAATTTTATATCTTCTTTTATGTTCCAACCTAACCTAATCCAGCCTATATAAAACGCATGAGTAATCTCCGTATCTTTACATATCCGTAAGCAACAAATGATAGGTTCTAAGGTTTAGGCCTTAAGTTCCCCTGCATTATCAGGGTTGAGGAATTAAAGGTCAAAATTTTCATGTCTGCTTGGTAATCTTACTACATATCTGTAAGTACCAAATGGTTAACTTTTATGGTTAAAACTAGCAGTACCCCTACATCATCAGGGTTGAGGAGTAGAAGGTCAAATTTTCCTTCATAATATTTCATCCTACATACTAATGTTCGATCTAAGTTTCATGAGAATCGGACGGACGGAAGTGGAACACCTGAGTTATTCAAGATTATAGGAAATCGAGTTTTACCAATTTTCCGGGAAAACTGCCGAAAGAACCTCTTACCTTTGGGAAGTCGGTTAAATATATCATCGTCCTTCTGAAGCAGTCCAGTAAAAGCCACAACTAATTCCAAAATCTAATTACAATTAATTCAGTCAGGTGGTTAGTTAATCTGGTTAGTAGTCTAAAGGAGGACTTGGCTAGTGGTTAGTTTGTGTGTATTCTGCCTGTCACATTCAGTGCTTCAGTTCTGACCATCATAAATTCTAGGCTAAGTTGGCTGGACTATTACTTGGAATACTAATAGACAGATTAAACTATAATATTACTGAGGAGAATATTATTATGCTTGGATAATTATGATCGTGTAACGAGTTGTAATTAATTGTAAAGAACGAGATTTTATTTAGACAATCCAATCATTAGGTAAATACAAGATAAGAATTGAATTGCAGTTAGTCGGGAATAATGAAAGTTGGTAGAATATAAAAAGAACTAATTAAATAATAAGTGACCTGAGGAACAAAATATTAATTATAATAGAGTTGTAAAATATTTAAAACAATTTTATACATAAACGTATAATTCCGTTGACTATCGCGACCTGGTACGCAAACCACTGCCAAATATATATTTCTATAAAGCGCTTATAATAATCAAACTAAAACAATATCTTGGTCAATGTCAACAGCGCCTTTAATATAAGTATACATATTCATATGAAGTACTGAACAACTTAAGACGACCCGCGTGGCCGAGCGGTCACCATACGGATCTGACGCGCAGTTGATCCCGGGTTTGATTACTGGTCAGACAGAATGTGAACGATGAGTTTAGATTACTGTTCTGGGTCTGGATGTTTGTGTATTCGTCTTTGTGTGTCCATGGCACCCACTACACAGGAGAAAATCCTAGTGTGGGGCTATGAGTGTAGAAGGCGTGTTATATAGTTTTGTATACTACGTCTCGGTTAATTGAATAACAGCTATGAATGACGTGCATTCACTTCCATAAGATATTGCACCCCGTAAGTCATTCATTAAATTAAATAGATCTTCTATAATTATAAATGTATAATTCTATAATTATAAATGCATTTTTTTGTATTCTAAAACATAGACCTGCGCTTTACTACTGTCCGCAAATGGAATAGAAGTGTATTTAATTTTATTATAACTACATGGAATTATACCTCTTTAATAATACACTGACTTATATAGGAGTATGTTCTTTTTAAAAGCTTTTATTTAACTCGCAATGTTTGTATGTATGTATGTTTGTGTCAAATTTTGCAAGCTGAATTTAACCCACTTTTCAGAGCTCGACTGAGCTGAAATTTGGAACACACATTAAGTTCTGATGACAATGCAATTATGTATAATCAATATTGTTGTAATTCCAAAATGGCCGCCGCTACAAAATGGCGGAATACATATTTTTACCCAACCCACCCAATATGGGTATCAAGTTAAGGAACTGAATTTGTAGAATTAAGTTTTTATATTGATTTATTTGTCGATTTATTCTCATTTGTTCACCGACTCCTGTCAGAGATAGATTTTTATGCAACATATTTACCATTCACTCGACCATTGCATGTCAAAACGTGATTTTACTGACTTTTTAAAACCCTATAAGCGTAATCAGGTAAAAAATAAATATCCTTTATAATATTCAACATTTTTAATCACATAATTATATCAAAGGATAAGTTAAAATATGTACAAAAGTATAAAATAAGTATACTCTTATAACACCTCCTTGGCATCTGCTGTTCTCATCACATTAAAACAAAACAAGAAAATAAGTTACAGATAAATTCACAGGATAATATAAGCATCTTCGTTATAGACTGTACTATTTTTTAAAATTATGTGTGTCAAACGTCACACAAATGCGTGTCGAAATCAGGGTCTCTCAAATTGATACCTTCATATTACATTTTAAAATTATGATGAACCATTTTAATTTTTAAACATATGTTCCTGGTTACGTACAGAGAAATTTAAGTTCCATTAAAAAAATACAATGACAAGGTAATACATATGTGTTATCATATTATATGATGAATGGGCTTGTTGCTTGTCGCAATTTGAGTTGATTCTAAACAGCTGCTATAACATTAATGGCGAACCTCTTACAATTCCTGGCGTACCCCAAGTCCAAAGCTTTGAGAAACCCTGTTCTTAACATTAAAGCCTATTATCACGGATCGTGAACATTGTACACTTAAGAGTTATGCTATTAGCATTCATTTGTATTGTCATAGAACAGTCCCTAAAATAAGGTGTACGATAAAATACTCACAGAGCATTTTCCATGTCAATGGGAGACACTGACTATTTGAAGTTGTTTGTGGGTTAAAATGGCAGTGTTAGAGTCACATTTTCACAATATTGTCCACACTCTTAAAACTATTGTTGGTAGTAGAGACCTTTGTAGTCAAGAACGGCCCTATCTTCAAGAGCCTTCGCAGCCTCTGGGTTATTCTTGAGTTCAAGTGCAGCGCGTTCCTGAAATTGAGAATAGTGCAATTTTAGTATAGGTTACATGACAGGTTTTTTTTTAAAAATATGAAATAGCAAACGAGCAAGCAGCCCACCTGGTGGTAAGTGGTTACTGCCGCCCATGGACATTTATAAGCAACTTCATATAGAACAGGGGTTTTACATGAAGTCGACCGCAGATGTGTTGCTACTTCCGAGGACTGAGATGGTCGCCTCATATAAAAGTGAGCCGGCAACCACACCCTTCCACCAAAACGCAAAAAACTGCTTCACGCTAAAAATAGGTTGATTCTACCACCTATTTAACACAACACTACAACACAGGAACAATCCTAGTCTCGAGCTATAAGTGAAGAAAGCTTTATTTTATTTATTTTCATTATCGTATATCACTAACCTCGCATCTCTAAAGCTAGAATATTTAAAAGTATTTTAGATCTCGGATTGAAACGATAAAAACTGTGGGATGGTTATGCAATTTCTACGTAGCAAATGTCCCTAGATCCCTGCGATCACGCTACGATCACGCACGTCCCGTGGCGCGTTTGCCATGGCTTACTGCGTGTACTAATATGTTTGTCGGTCTTGGTATTAATAAAGCTGTTGATAAACAATAAGTTGCTCCGTTTAAAACCATCTGTATTCATGTTTTGGAAGGTAGTTCGAGTATAGCTGGACGGGGGACGTAACACCGTCACATCTATTTCTAGCGAGAAGCAGTTCTGGGTTTAGGTGGAAGGGCATAGTTGCCGGTTTACTTCCATTGGCGACCATCTTACTCATTGAGAGTAGCAACGCATCTGAAATTGAGTTAAAACAGAACCCCTGCTTAGGATGATGTTGCTTACAGTTTCCAAGGGCTACGGTGGCCACTTTCGATGAGGTGGACCGCATGCTCGTTTGCTACTTCAATCTTGGACAAAAAAATACGTTTATTCTCGAGGTAGCAATCAGAAACTAAATTTAGTATGAGCCTTGCAGTTTTTTGTAGTTCAGTGGTGTAAACAGCAGCTTACGTCCGAGCTCTGTGATATAGACTCCATGGACGCACTTACGGTTTTTTGATGAATGCATTTTAAAACTTAAGCTACATAAAACCCATAACTCTAAATAATAACAAAATTATATTGTTAATCAAAACTGTCGTTTGCATAAAACATGAAATCTAAAGTAAACACGGGATTCAATTAAAAATTGAACAACTTTTGTTGCGAAACACCTATGCAGTAGTAACAACGCTAATCCAACTTCATACGAGTTCGAAAAACAGTAAAACAATGGACGAACTTATAATAGTGTGTTCGATGCAATTGGCAGCTAATTTCTTGCTGCAAGAGCGACTCTGTGTTTTGTGACATTTTTTGTGGTTATATTTCGTTAAGAATTTTCTCGCGTATAAATAAAAGGAAACAATAGATGACCTGGATATAATTATACTTTAGCGCATTAAAAATCTTAAACTATATACCTGTTTATTAACTCTGCGGTTTTAAGAGGACCTAAGATCATAAACATTTAAATCTTCCTTTTCCAAGTACTACTGGGTGTCGTAAAGATCGCATATTAACAGAACGTCCTGAGGTAAGTATTATATTAATATCTACGGCATAACCGTCTCGAAATGTGCATGCTCCCCAATCTTTGCCACGTCCGTCTGTGGCGCAATAAAACCCGACCAGTTATGTCATAATATGCATATGTGATGAACTAGGATACGACTACTCTAAAGTTAGCCGAATCGTTCACTCACATCTCTGAAAAAATACTAATGTCGTTATGCATCACGTTTTTCTGACTGATTCGAAAGCTTTGGGGCAAACCGTAACAAATTATCAACTACAAAAATATCTGTATACTTTTATCAGACCAAAAAATCCGGTGAGTTGTCATTTTTAACGAAATCAATTAACAGAATGGAAAATCGCTCTACTGGTGAATTAAAAGGGGCGCGACGATAACTATTTGAAAGCATAAATCGTCAGTAATTCATACACTAACTGATCCAGTAATCTAATAAAGATCGTGGGCATACACTACTCTGATACAGTGGACATGTTGTTTTTGCGATTGGAATTAATTTCATAAATAATTAATAAAGCATATTTGGCTCGGCGAGTGCAGGACACAGATGGAAATGCACTCGGCAAATTGACTCGAAACCGCAATCGGGAAAAGGCTAAATACCTGCTAATGATGGTGCAATCGAAGCTTTAAACTTCAACCGCGGAAATACAAGGCTGCACACTTCTTTTCATTAGACAATATTATATTCTTGGAAATGTATTTAAATAGATGTAAAATAAATAGATGTAAAGGTCAATTAATTTTGAAATAATTTGTATATTAGAACAGTTGTATGGAGATGATTACATATAATTTGTTTTGATGACTTTTTTTCACTACTGGATTATTTTACGTGCAATAAAAAATATAATAATCGCAATTGAAAAAAGGCTAAATACCTGCTAATGATGGCATAATCGAAGCTTATACGTGAACCGCGAATATACAAGGCAACACACTTCTTTTATTAAACGATATTGATTATATTCTTCAGAAACATATTAAATGTATTTGGTTCAATTAATGCTGTAGTAACTTGTATATTAGAACACTTGTACTTGATGGAGAAGATTAAAAATATATTTTGATTACTTTTTGCATCAATCGCAATCTATTTTACGTGCTATTTAAATAGCTATACCTTTATTTCAGACTTTCTTTTTACTTCTAAGAATAAAACCTGTACACGGCAATGTCTAAGAAAGGTTTGTAAAATGTGCGAAATTTGTTTACAGTATTTTTTTAACTACCTATAATTAACGAATCCAAAATACTTGTAAGAGTTTTTATGGACTATTTTATAAGTATTGTTAAATTAAGTACACAAAATGAAGCTCCGTCAGGAGCTAAAAAATAAATACGAATAATGAAGATAAACAGTGATGTTTAGTCGGAAAAAGAATATTGAAAGAGTTTTTATGTAGAGTTGCTACGGATCACTTAGTGCTCTATTTATTTTGTTTCACTCCTACAGTTCGTAAAATAATACCATTGTTTTTTTAAACTGAGAAAAACGCGATCAAAAAGTAATTATTTTAATGTATTATATAAACATGGATTATTGGAATATATTATAGTGTGTACTATTTTGCACATTTATATAGCCAAAGTAGAATTATGTGACTTTGGTGTTTATAGTATGGACGAAAACGTAATCAATGATCGTGTTTGAAAGAAACGTAATATACGTGTACTAAGGGCTCTGAACGAATTCCGTGATATATTCAAATAAGCATGTTTGAACGTCAGTGTACCATATCAACAACCAGCAAAATGACGATGAATCAAATCGCACGTAGACTTCGCGCTTTGCCGTCGGCTAATTTGCCCGCAGTCAGTGCTAATCAGCTCTCATTACGCATATTGGCGTTTCGGTTACGTGTTACAATTATTCACGTTTGGTGTATAACAACCTATTGACAGTATAATAGTCATAAAAGCAATAAAAAACATAATATAAAAATATTATGCTAAGAATGGAGGATGATATTTTTGTCTTTTAATTTTTAAATTATATATATATGATTCTAATCTAAACTAAACTAATGATTTACGCACATTAGATTACATCGTTAGCTTTACATATTATAGCTATGCACGTTATCGGCTATTGTCTAGATGGAATAGAGTGATAAAATTTAATCGAATCGTTTGTGGGCACGGCAAAATTTGTACAAACAAATTAACGCGAGGTGCAATTGGAAAATCTGTACAAATACTAAAACAAACTGTATTTGAATTTTCAAACTATTTAGTCCACACGCCTAAATTTAGTTATTTATTTATTCACCATAACGATTCAAATATTATTAGGTTAAACAAATGATACCTATAAAAATACAGGTTACCACGAATTTTGTTAGGTTCTGTACAATTGTGCAATTACGTTTTTAACCATGTTTTATATTCTTACGCTTCATTTATTCGTGACAATTGCGTTGACAAATTATTTATTAATGAACAAACATTGATTGCAATAATCAACCTACGCTATGGTTATCCTTAATTTTATCATGTTAGCTATAGTGTTATCGAATTATATACATCAAACGCGATTGAAGAGAGTTTCATGGGAAAATGTGTTTTATTTACATACATGTACTATTTCCTTCTGACAACATGAGCGCACTGCGACTACCTAACTGTGAATCCATTTTTTGCGCTGTTTCTGTGAACAAATTTTTAAAAAGTGTCATAAAACGACACGTGTCGGAAAACAATTCGCTCAGACAAAGAAAAACTCTGAACCTAACTTTGCCTTTCTGCGACGAAACGGGCGAGTTGGGGAACAAAAACTATTAATGTAGAGGCTCTCACGGCCCGCTGAGCTGTCGGTGCGTTTCGTTTGATAATTTCCGTGTACAGCGGGCTTTAATCGAATGAATCCGCGCCCTCCGCGCACTGCCCCTCCCCTCCGCGCCCCGCCACCCCAGTACCCGCGGGCACAATAAAATTTGTTCACCTCGATTATCGCAAACAACGAAAAGACCATGCTCGTTTGGGAAATGACAAACCTGTAAACAACCAGATTTCGAGCTGTTTTAAGTATTTATCGGTATACAATAACGCATAAAATATTTTTATCCGCTAGACTAAGATAAAACGAATCAAACGGACGGACTCGAATCAAAATTAAGCCCCGAGGCAGATCCGCATCCGTCGTAATAAAACACATGCAAAGTTTTTCTTTTTGAGCGCGCAGTCGCCGCAAACGGAAGTGAAGCAACAGGCTTGATTAAAACACGTGTTTACAGAACGCACGTCCTCTCCGTTTAAATGCAATAATACGAGTTCGTAGGTTTTAGAGTTGTTGACAGCGGCTTACTCGACTGATATCTAATATCAAACGCTCTGGGCAGTAGCCACCCTAAAAAAGTTTTAAACAAACTAACTCAAAGCTTTTCGCTGACTAGTATTGCATCCATGTGGATGTTTCAATGAACTTTTCATATTTGTATGTTTAAATATTTGTTTGTGGTCTTTCATAACAAGCTTAAAAGTTTATTATACGTACGTAGCTACATAGTACGAATGTATATAATCATTAGTAACTTCGATTATTATATAGATTTTGACATTTATATGAATCTTGCTCGAATTTGGACTAATACTCAAAAGAATCTTATTATCAAATCCTTCACAAAACATAAAGCGGCACATACTCAGGAGTAACGTATAACTCAGCGCATTTTTACGTCTGTAAATTATAGTTTTACGATCGAAAATCATTTTTATGTTTTCGCAGGAATTTAATATGACGCCAGCTATGCTCGGCACATTCACTCTTTTATTGCGCTGTAATTTTATTGTTTTCTCAATTTTATTAACTATCAACTAGGTACAAAACTCCTTAGCTTTCTATTATAAAGGAATCAATAGTTATAACTTCCGGGTATAGTGAAATAGCGATAAATACTTATAAGTACACGTAAAAGCATCGCATAAGCTTCAAACGGATGTAGAGATATCCTTTCGTCATCAATGACTAATTATAAAGACGCTAAATAGGAAAAAGTGTCAACGAAACAAGGGCATCTTTACCTAACACTAAGAAAAGATTAACAAAGTGTGTTATCTTGTAATAACGCTTCCTACACTCATAGCCCCACAGTACGACTTAATCCTGTGTCGTGGGTGCCACAAACACACACAAAGACGAATTCATCATCATCAGATGTCTGACACCGGAGATTGAACCCGGAACCCACTGCGTGTCAGACCGGAATGGGGACCGCTCCGTCACGCGGGTCGTCAAATTAACAAAGCAAAAACACCCGACTGTTAAGATTATTTTTGTTGGTAATAATATATATTTCATTTAACGATTTTTTGTGGGTCTTTGTCAATATAGTCGAACAAAGTATAACAATATATATTTATTATATATTTTAGACTTGTCTATTTAGTAGCTATCATTTGATAACCATATTGTCATGATAAAATTCTTCCCTTCCACCTCTTTTTCCTGTATATCAAGGCACCCTTTTTTTAATATTTAGCCTATGTCAGTATGCAAATTAAGATGATTCTAATGATATATCATACGTCACAACGAGCCGTTTGGGCTGTAACGTGTGCCAAAGAAATGGACATACATACAAACAAACATACATACATACACTCGAAAAACATTACCCTCCTTCTGACACAGTCGGGGAATTATCATTTTATTGGGTAAAAAAATATATTTTTCGTGATAAAAGAAGTGAGAAAATTACGAGAAAATGTTGTTAAATTGCTAAGAATTCCTTGCCAGAATCACTACTTGCAAGCTGTTGAACTTTTCAAAGGAGTTTACAGTTTTTTAAGCTTAGCAGGTTATTATTTTCTAATATACTTTATTTTATACGGAGCCGCGCATCTTCAGTCTTTTTTTCATACGAACTAAGCCTCGAGGCGTTCCGAGTATTTACTTTGTGATTAAAACCCAATGAGATTATGAGATGTACAAATAAGTATACGCGAATTCAATTTACTAAAAGAACGTTAAAGAAACCAATTTAAATAGATTTAAAAAGAAAACACTTGTACTTGTTTTTAGCATTATATTTTTTGTTGTTCATCTGGAAATGTTTCATAGGTAGATCGAAATCATAACATCGCGAGACTAATAACACATTGAGGAAAAATCACTCCTGTCAGTCCGTTACTAATTGTTTTTAAGGTGAAAGTAGAATCAATGATGTTTCAATCTTTGTCTTATAAATTATATGGATGCTGAAGTACAGTCAGAATTATGTATACCTATATGAATTAATTCTATCGTCATAGTATAACGCTTTCTACACTCATAGACTTAAACTAGTATTTTCTACTGTGTCGTGTATGTGGTGCCATAGGCTCATACGAAGACGAATACAGAAACACCCAGACCCTAAAAAAAAGAAACTCTAAATACAACATTCAGATGTCTTTCTGGCCGGGGATCGAACCCGAAACCCACTGCGCGTCAGGCCGTCACGCGGTTCGCTAGTATGTAGACCAAATTTAACTTGGTTAAACAACGAAGATAGCATAGTGAAGAAGTCCTCATTAATAGTAGTCGTCTAGGGTGTGACAAGAAAAAAGTTCTCTATTGTGTGAAAACGTCTATCAATACGCAAGTTAGAGTTAGGATGTTAGACTTTAGTCTTAAGCCTCTTAGAGGAAATCTTAACCAATTTTTATGGTATTTTAGCCGCTAAAGCACGTTTGCGACTAACTCAGTGGAGAACAGGGGGTTCTACCGGAAGTCGTTCACAGATCGCCACTCCTGGAAACTAACATGGTTGCCGTAAAGAGAAGAGAATGAACCGAATCTACACCCATCCACCGGAATATAAAAATCGTGGAACGTCACACTAGAGTCAAGAAATAGATGGGAATTTAATAAAAAATATGTATATATAGGTATGTAATTATACCTATGTATCTCAGGAATGTAATATTTATCCCACTTCTCTATATTTTTTCAACATTGCCTTGTCCTGTACCAATAAATTTTATTCTGCTATCTGGCGCATTCCAAGAAAGCCTTGCAACGCTACCTTCTCCCTATAGTACACGACCGCCTTTCAATTCAACTTGCTTGCTAAGATCGACCCTTCCGGAGTTAATTATCTACATCAAAGCATATATAAGCTATGAATTAACACACGCATCTCAAGTACTCGAGTAGGTATGCAGAGCTTGGTATTCAACTGCTTGTAATTATGACTATCACATAGTAGCTAAGCTTTGACTTTGATTCTGGGATGACTGTGATTTCATTGCGTAATCTTCCAGCCCTTGGTTGGTGTAAGTCAGTGTACCTCAAAGTAGGCAATAACGGTCCGGTATAGGCGTTGAAGATCCATAGTGGGCGATAAGGCGCTTAGAGAAAATAGTCTTGAATCGGCTTAGAAGGCGATTATGCTTTTCTAATATTTTAAAATAATATTGTACTATTTTCTTATATTTCAAAATAATCCTTAGAATAATTTCTTCTCATTACAACTAGTTAAGAAAATATTTGTTGCTAAAGAAAGACAAAATAAGTTTGAGAAGCTCTGATCTAGGCGAATCCAAACGCAATCACACACGCAGCCAAAGTAGGCCGCGCTTTGCTAACACTTAAGCAAGTCTAGCGGCTGTCGCCTCCAACCTGCTTGTAATTCTCACTTCTACAAACGAGACTCATGTTAGCTTTTTAGCTATAAGCTTACTTTTTCAGCTTAAGAGTGTAAATACGGATACTTTGGAATACTTGTATTAAACTGTAACCTGGATCTTTTTAAAACAAGACTGAAAATTCAATAAACTTACTATATTTTATTTATTTAAGTTTGTATTTTTTTTTATTAATATGAAGTAGCAAACAAGCAAGCAGCCCGTCTGATGGTAAGTGGTTACTGCCGCCCATGTACATTTGTAAGCAACCTCATATAGAACAAAGGTTCTATATGAAGTCGACCACAGATGCATTGCCACTTCCGAGGACTGAGATGGTCGCCTCATATAACAGTAAGCCGGCAACCACGACATATTGTGTACATATTGATTTAACAAAATACAAACGTAAGAGTAATACAGTATAAATGTTAATTAGTGGTTTAATAGACACTAAGCTACATAGCTTACCTTGAATTTTTGCGTTTAAGGGTACATCCTGTTTAAATGAGACTACTGTTCGTCCCGGTGTCCCTGATAATAAATTGTTCCGTTTTCCCGCGACGCAAAATTGTTCCGTTTTCCCAAAACATGTTGTTGATAGTTAAGTCTCATATTTAGAATAGTCGTGGAAAGCAACAACTTAAAACACCTGGAAGGGTCTTTTTTTCTCTGGAAATTTGTCAGAGACCGTTTATTTATCGTCTACGAGATGTCAAGTTTTAGGTCAACAAAAAAGATGGCCATATTAGTTAAATCCACTAGTACATTAGAATTTAACGAAACACTACACTATGTAATAAAATGTACTTAACCGTGTACCGCGCACGTGTTGACACTCTGATTGTGGAAGAAGCATCGACTTTTTTGTCTAAGAAGACAAAAAAATCGATGCTTAACTATGCTCGAGCAAAATTAAGCGTTACTAAGTTCCGGGTTTGTGTTGTACGATAGATACACATAACCAAGTCGTTCCAGTATGTTCTTAGGTAAGAAAGTAAAACAAGACTCCGATCCTATTAGAGATCTAGGTATTAGGCGACTAATGGTAACAAACGTACCTAATTAAACATTGCGTAGATTACATAATTGTATAAGATTTTATTAAAAAAAAACAGATGATAAAATGTCTTACGCCATCGTGCCCCACAAAGTTTTCTACATACAGTACAGTTTTCTAACGAAAAAATTAATAAGGAGAACCTTTCTACATTTACGTCTTCAGTTTCTTTTTTATTCATTAAACGTATTAGTTTATAACTGTATTAACCATTTACTACATCTCCGTGCACCTGACTCTGGGCAATTAGCGCCGTCAAAGCATCTTTACGCAATCAACTTACACAAACAGGGCAGTAGGTCGCGACGCACTGCCTGTGCCAGCCTTTACTAGCAAAATATGTCACCAATTGCTTGGATGCTATTAAAAACATTATGATATTTTTTATTTATCACCCATTATTGGTTACCTGTTAAAAATATAATGATATTTTTTATTTATCACCCATTTTCCAACAACTATGCTAAAATCATACTAGTTAAGTAAAAAAATAACTGCCAAAATGTTAGGTATTCTGAAACTGTACATAAACGAACAAAACATTTTTTATTGAATATTATCTTATACAAAGCGCAAATGTGTATACATAGTTGCGTCTAAGGTTTGATCTTTATCAGTTTAAATAATTCTTGCAGAATGTAGCTGTTCCCAGGGACCGCTGGCAGATGCGTAGGCTTCAAAGGACGTACTCACGACCACCATGAAAATACTAATAAGTACAATGGTACCAAAGAGGATTTTAGGATTTCAATTCAAATGTACCAATAATAAATATCTTTGCTAAAAATAATCCTGCCCTTTCCAGACACTAAAAGAAATAGTATCATGGGTGTAGCTACCGCCGTATCTGCCGTATCAATTATACGGCGCCCCCGGGCCATGGAGGCCTCCAACGTGCGTGGGCAAAAATTAATAAAAACTTCCCAAAATTTGACAGGTAGATAATTATAATGATTAAATATTTCTTTTAATTTTATGCAAACATTTTTTTTTCTTTTGTGAGGAATCTTTACCCTTCCTAAGGGCCCCTACACAAATTTTATATGGGGCCCCGCTAAGGCACGCCACGCCACTGGACAGTACTGAAGTACTTTTCAAGTGTAGATGTGTATAGGTTCAGATAGAATAATCTTGTAATTATTATTTTATACGCAACAATCTAAGGTCGCCCAGTTATCTGTAGTCTTTAAACTGGTAGCAATTATGCTGACTATTGAAAACAGACGCAGTTCCCTTTGACTTGTCATATGCCATGCTGTTAAAATTTACGCTTTGTATATCGCTCGTTTTAGGTCAGTAATGTGTTTTCATGTGATAATTTCAACAAATGTTTGCATAAAATAAATCAGCGTGTTTCTTAAAATCTAGGTTCCATTTAGCGGAATAAAAGACTTATTGAAAATTAGTTTATGATTAATTGGAAGGCATGATTGGACCTAGTATTGCGTACTTACCTACGTAGTTGAATTGTAAGATTTGTGTTTAATTCCGTTCGGTTAAATTTTGAAAATTAGAGTAGGTATACCGTGTACCCTCTTCCTGATCAAAATAGAAAAACATATATTATGAGATGACACAGCAAATTCATTGCCTCATAAACGTATTTCATATAATTTCTCGTATAAATCTACATTTCCCTTAATAAGCATTCCATTCATGTTAGGAATACAAATTATATTTACTGATCTTGCAATTCCTGGTAATCAAGAATGTCAATTACTGCCATATTCATACAGAGTGAGGTTTGAATAATGTCTAATAATAAATGTAAACGCAGAAGATCTAGAAGTGTTCTAGAATAGATGAAAATCACTCATCATATTAAGCGTTTGATTGATTTCTTATTCGTACCTACGTAAAAAGTTAAATGCTACCTGCATTTTTATTTCTATTTCATACAAACGAAATAAATATCTTTACGTAATATATTTCTACTTTTATACTACATATTCTACTTAACACCGTGTTCATCAACAACTTTAAAAATATTGCATTTGCAGCATGTACCTACTTAACACTTTTGTATGTACCTGCTTATGTATTATTTAAGTTTGAAACAAGAATTAAAATTCCATTTTCACACGTGTCTAGGTGCGTACGAGACTTTATGTAGGGCAGTACAAAAGCAGCAGTAGAAAGAATCTCAACAATGGAACGCACGACATCAAAGTGGGCGCGTCCTCCATCTCTGACAGAGGACTCGATGTCTCGCGGCTCGACGCTACACAGCCGCTGGCTAGTTTGATGCCTACTTTGATTGCGTCTGCCACAAACATGCCGCATAGGAAATTGGGCTTTAAGACTTTATAAGGCCAATTTTTTAACATCATAACATCAATTTATTAATCCCCAAAAACAATACATCATTTTTCACAAAGCGAAGTGTGTCAATAGCTACTTGCTCTATATATCATTCTAAGGTTGTCTGCACTTCTGAATATATAGTTAATCAACTTTTGCAGGACAAAACTATATAACTAAGTACTAGGGCCAATGACGAAAAATAATATGACTAACATGCGATATTTTTAAAATGTATTAAAAATGTTAAAGAGATAGTACCTACCACACATTGTTTTATTAATAGCTAAAATATACCCATATATGTACATAGGTCGAATATGGCCTCTTTTCTTTGGAAATGTTGTTAAAAATAGTGTTATCTTAATGAACCTATAAAACAAATGAATAAAATCAGTGAGCTTACTTCTTACAACGTATTAACTAATCATTACAAGTCTCTTTAAAATACTTACTCTAAGTTAATAATAGGAGTATCTAGGGAGGTGTCTACTTTATGTAACACGGTAAGAACAATAAAAGTAGAATCTCAACAATAAAACGCACAAGCGCACGTAACCTACTACATCAAAGTAGGCAGCATCTTTCATCTTTGTAAAGGGCTCGATAACTGAAGACTCGATGCTATACCCTCACAACCCCTGGCGAGTTGATGCCCACTGAGACTGCTGCTTTGGCACGCGCATTGTATCTATTTTTACAAAGTACATCAATTCATTTTGATTCTGATTCTTACATTTAGGTATATTTGATTCTGATTCTTATAATATCATCAAAATTATCTCCTACTCATTATATCTTAATATATAATAAATACATATTTGTTAAATGTTCATATACATTTAAGCCAATTACATAACTAATTTGAAGGTCACTTGCTTAATTTAAGTCACCGCTAATTGGCTACCTTAAGTGGTTCTTTGATATCAGAATCTAACGGTTTCGCGCCGCTTTTTTAGGTCATTATTAATACAGTTTGCATTTGATCTTTAATCTGCTATTCGTAGACATTGTCGTCACTACAAAATCAATAAGCAATAATGTGACCATAACTTCAGTTCCGAGGCTTTTTCAAGAAAAAAATAATGAAAATGTCGTCTATAAGTATATAAATTTATACAATGAAAATGTATTGTGGACAGGTAGCTATAAAAATAAACAATGGAAAATAGGTTTAGTATCCGCAAACGTCTCACTTGCTGTACAGTAGGGCGGCAATACAATAGTAGCAGTCATGAGAGTCTCAACAACGCACACACGACATCAAAGCCCTTTATGACAGAGGGCTCGATTTCTAGCAGCTGAACGCCACACAAACGCTGGCTACTTTGATGTCTATTTAGGACTTTGTGAGCTGCGTATTTGCTACTATTAGAAACAAGGCTGTAGATTTTGTACACAATTAAACCCAAATTAGCATCTCGATATTAATCTTATTCCTTTTTTTACTTTCAATCAAAGGAACATTTTGTGTTGCTTTGAAACAGACACAAGCCTGTTTAATAGGATCCTTTTCGTTCTGGTATCTAGTATCAGGTAGGTACATCAGCGTATGTAAATGCTCAAGATTAAATCAAAGGTAAAGTAAAAAAATATTTAATAATCCTTGCGTTTCTGGAAATATAAAGAATCGTGCACGCTGCCGACAGTTAACTTACCATTGTAACATTTTCTAGAACGATAGCGATGTTTATTGTTTTTAACAATGAAAATAGCTAAAACTAAATGAGTTATTTTAGATAATGCTTAATAACTGGTTTTATAATTAGGTACAATTTTAAATAATCATAGGATACATGAATTATTTCAAAACGAAGTATCTTTTCACCTATATACTAATAAAATATAAATATAATATTAATTATTATAGATATATGTCTTAATGTAAAGTCGTACCCCTTTTCCAATGCTGAGTTGAATCCTGAGTGTTTATTTAAAAAAAAAAAAATCGCGTAGCAACCGTCGCTCAGCAAAACAAACATTGGCGCAATCACTTTCTGTCAACTTTATACAAGGTTTTTGTACTGAAAAATGCATCTGTTTTTAATTATTGGTACATGGTTTTACAACGGCTGTGACAATTGATTTCTGAAGGCTTCTTAATATTGTGCATAAAAATCGTCCTACAATATGGATTTCAAGCGAACTGTTGGAATAGCACCTAATCCAGACTGTTTAAAAGAAGTGATAGCGTGTCAGTGTGAACTCGGGCGAGAAAAGTTACTTACAGCTCCACCTTACAAGCGGGTTTCTTCGCCAATAAGCGATGAAACTAAATCCCGATTTTCGACTGCACCCTGTGCTAGGGATCTTGAACAATACAAGTGCCCAGTCAGCCATATCCTAATTACATTCAAATCTCCTCTACATCCCACTGAAGTGTACAGTAAAGTATTTCCTGCTAATACCCCAATTAAATTTGTGAAAAGAAAGCTGGCAAAATTACTGTCTAAATCAAACAGTAATATCTTATTAACCAAGAATCGAACAGTGTTGAAGGAAACTAGTATATTGTCAGATTTAAAACCTGATCCGTTAGGTAATTTAGCTATTGATGTGTTTACAAAAAATTCGGAGGACTTCGCTTTGTCTTCTATTCCGAAAGAGTCATATGTTCATGAACTCTTGCAAGCTGTTACACCGAAAAAAAAGACAATGCCCTTTATTGCAATTAAATTTAAAGTACGTAATCAAAATGCAGTATTTACGCGCTCCTACCACTCTATTATGAAGATACATGAAATTAAAAAGAATTTAGCAGGATTGTTTCAAGTGGACCCTGATATCTTAGTTTTGTTACGGGGAGATCGGCCATTAAAAGATCGCATGGCCCTTTTGGATCTCGATTATGATAAATATGGAATAGCAGACGTGGAATTATTAACAAAAAATAATGAAGTTCTTAATTTAGAGAAGTTATACAAAGAAATGCCTGTTAACGACGTATTGACTGTTATGGTCCCATTCGGTACTACCTTGAAACATATAAATGTAGAGGTCTTCTCGGAGCTAATGGCAAAACCATTCTTGGGTGGTTACAAGAACGTTAATACTGGTATGAAGAATTCCTCAATTATGTTAATAATAATTATTATAATCATATATCAGGTATATTTTAATTCAATTTTCTATTGTTGCAGGGGTTATCTACCATCATGCCTACACACAAACACCCCAAAAGCCGGAAAAGTTGCAGCCGGAAAAGAAAAATTGTAGAGATCCACAAACAGCTGAGGAGCGGGAGAAAAGTTATGTAAGTCAATGTAATGCAGTTACTATGCATGATTT
>DWNE01002380.1:0-19030 GCA_018249875.1 Cecropterus toxeus | reverse complement strand
GCGTTTAATTTTTTCTATACTGCGTTATTTTATAGTTACATAAATAGCATGTATGTATGTGTGTAAGTAAGTGTCTCGTTAAGCACATGATCCAGTTTTTTACGACAAAGAAAGCATACTGAGTGCATTAATGTGTCTAACGTCAATTTGGAGGCTTCGCAGCGCGGGCGGCGAAGCGAAAAGGAAAGTCATGATTGTCATATGTTGTCAAGCCCGCTTTCCAAACTTATGTTTAAAATATAGTTTATGCCACTTCTTTATTGGATACATTTGTTTTTAATAAAGTATGACCCCAAAAACTTTATTTATTAAAAATATTATTAATTTTACTTTTTTTTAATGAAACGGTCGCCTGTTCAAGACTGAACAGTTGCAATTGAATAAAATATAACGTTAGAAATTGGATATGAATATTTGTCACCTGGCGGCTTTTTGGTTAATAATTAATATAAGTAAACCGCCCAAACGTACTGCTACATTTAATGAATGTAGAACTATAAAGAATTAATTAATTTATTACAGTAACAAATGACATTTTCTATGCGTAGTGATAAGTTAGTGCGACCATTTATTGTTTTGCGTAAACAGGATTTGCATACTATTATAATAATACGATGAAAATTTATCAATACTTTACTGTCTTATTTCTGCATTTTTTCTCACTCAAAAGTGATATTTTAGGTCCAAATTTAAAGAAGATTTTTATGTTTATAAATATAATTATAATGTACAATTTGTATTCCAAGATTCTGTCATATCAATGAATAAATTATTAGGATCCAATTATTTTCAGAAATCCGGTTTACATTTTTGTTTACAAATATTTTATGCACTATTGTAAACAGGACTGTCCTGTTTAATACAAAAAGTGTGGTCAGCTAATGATAAGTATAACTGTCGGTGCCCGCGGCTATCACCCACCAGCCACTGGCGGGGAAAGTGAACATTTGTCAACGTGGACCATTTATTTACATATAAATTTCCTAGCTCTGTGGTAATTGTACTCGATAGACCTATAAGTTTGGGTATGCCATTAAGAATGTATGCGCACTGCAGTAAAACAATATAAAGTTATTTCTAATAAATTTAGTAACTACACCTTTATATTCATAGGCACCTGTATATTTAAGCTGGTGGAACGAGTATGGATCGACCGGGGAGATACCACCACCAATTTGTACTGTGAGGCAGATCTTGCGATTCATTTGGATGGTAGTTCAGTTTCATATTAGTCAAACTTGTCCTTGGGAAAAACAAAACATTTTTATTTGGCTTCAGATAGAACTTCTGTTCTATAAGAAGCTGCTTGCAGATGTCCATAAGTAGTTTTGACCAATTATGGTCAGGTGAAATTCAAACTTGTTTGCTACATCAATCTTCAATCAATCTAACATCTATTTCTGCCTTTATGGGGAGAAAACATTTATAAAAGTATATAATATTCAAATAAATACAAATAATTTATCTGTCAAGTACATAGCCATAATGCATAGTAGAAAAATCTAGGTAAATTATCAATATATAAATCAACCACAGTGCGCTGGTCACCACCCGCCAACGTTTAATATTCCAGCGGAGGTTCTAGCGAGCCACCTGCGCGCGCGCAGCGAAAGTGGATATTTGTCAACAGCCGCCGTCCGCGCCTCGCGTCACCACCGCGTAATTATTTACAGCGGCCCTGTCATAATAAGGTCCGCTGCTAACGCTTGTAATAACATGCGGGAGGTATTAATTAACTGTTGTAATTATTTATTCTTGATTTTAGCCGTTGCCTTGAACTATCCATACGGTTTATTAAAATCGGAGTCAGTAATTTTCAAATATGAATATTGATCGATAATACATTGGTAGAATTGTGTATGCCTTTTAAACTTTCGAATGAATCGATTCGGATGAATCTTTCGTGAATCCGTGACCTGGGTTTACCTTGGAAATTTAAGACAAATAATATGCAAGTATGAACGTGGATATTTGTCAATGGCTGTCCGCGCCTAGCGTCACCAGGACGTAATTAATCACAACGGCCCTGTCATAATAAGGTCCGCTGCTAACGCTTTTAGTGACATGCCGGTTTTAATTAATTGTTATGATATTTCGGACCTATTAAAAACAATTATTTTTATGTTTCAGACAAGCATTTGATTAGTATATGAATTAATTGTCTATTGTTTAGAAATGTATTATTAAGTATGGCGCTTTAATTACTTTGATATACTGTACTAATTATTGATTGAAGGTCTTATACGACCTTATTCTAAAGTTCTGTTCAAATTTAAATTTACGTCTTTAAAAAAGACTATGTAGAATGTTTGTCGATCTGACAGAACTTGAATTAATTTTAATTGGAATGCAGATTGTTAAAGATTAATTAATAAAAATTAAAATTTCTACAGGAGCAGAACATAGTTGAAAATGAAACCGGATAATTTGTCAGCAGTTGTCATTAGTATCAGGAGGCGTAATATATTATCATAATAATAATTACTTATATATAATTATACCTGATATAATTTATGAATTCATAGATATTTCTCCTCACGAACGACGATTCTATTAACACTTTTAGTAATGTTGAAAATATTTTAACTTTTACTTGTTTTCGAAATGTAACTAAATATAACATGGTTTGTGACATAATACGGTAAATGTACTGATTTTTTCTGGACGCTTTATTTACTAATAACTTTATTTATCTTTGAATAAATATAATCGACGCTTTGACGTAAGTAAGGAACATCCACGAAAGTATTGTGATCACAAAGACATATTATAATCTTAAAAGATTATAATAACATAGTTCAAATGAAATTGCTTTATTATGATGTGTTTGTCGTGATATATGCGATATAAGTGGTTACGAAGATATATTTTTAACAAACTATTTTACAGCGATTTAGCATAAAAGACTTGATGCAATTCAATATTCTCTTTTCGTCTTTTTTGTATTTTTAAATAAATTTTCACTTTTTGTTTCAGGTAAGCAAAGTGACGTAGTCGGAAGTTAGCAAACAACAGAGGTATCATCGCTTTTATTTTTTCAGCAAAATGATAGTGAAAGTTTGTAATTTCACTTAATTAACTCCACTTTGTATATTTACCCACGTCTTTTCATACCGTATGAGCGGGTATTCAGATCGTAACGTATTATTACGGCTTTCTACGTAGACTATCCCAAAATAAGATGATAGCAAGACACGGCGGCTAGCGTTACTAATGGACATATTCATTTTCGTGATTCATAACCACTTATGTACCACTTCTAATTTCTGAGCTACTGTTTGCGAAGTGAGGATGCTGCCAACAATTCTCTACGAATAAATATTACACGATTGTATTGATATGTAAAAAATCGTGCGGAATGCATCGCCCTTCCTTTTTCATATTATAATAAGGTACGTGAACATGCGAAATTAAATATACAAGTACACCTTTGTGAATACCATCACCGACTCTTATTTCGCTCTAAAACGGTGCATCATCGGGTAAAATAACTAAAATATATTCTACGTTAGTTAATTCTTAAGTGACGCCCTTGTCCGAATGCAGGCCTATTACGATATTGTCGCACATAAGAGATTACATTCATTTGTTCGATTTAAATATTTTTAAGTAAACATTCGCATTGTTGTCATCAGTTGTTGTTGGAAAAAAACACATTCCGTTAACATAATAAGTGAAACTAAAGTCAACGTTTAGACAATCAAATCGAGGAGCGCCGCAGAATCAAGAATGACTCCGTACTTATTATCGTCTCATCAAGCTATCACATAAATACATATAAGCTGTTTTCTTTCTATTCATTAAAGATGATTATTTGTATACGAGTCGTAGACAAAGGAGTCGGTCCATTGTCGCCTCACGCAGCATGTTCACTCGCACTTTCAAAACCGATAGCCATCTGCTTCCCGATAATCTGCAGATACGCAACACTTTTTGTTCTAAACTAACTTTCTTTCGAGCTTTCTTCAGAGGTAATTGATTTCCGCTACACCAGAAGAACAATCGATAAAATAATAAGCACGAATCTGATAAAAAGATGATTGTAATTGCGGGGGACGGCACATCACTAGTTCCCATGCTCTTACGTTAATTTGCAGGAATCGCTTTATTGCCTTTTGATTCATCGAACAATTATCGTTGATTTGTGCGGCACCTTACTATTAGTGTGTAGATTAAGGTCGTGAAATCGTGTAGACGCGGGACACAGCTGGTCGATTATACCGGCTTTACCTATTTTTATTGTGGCATTAGAGGCGAATTATAAGTAAAATAATAAACAAGAATAATTTTATCATTATTATAATAGGTATAACTGGTCTAAAAAGTAATAGCTCGCCCACAACCGAGCTATGATTTTTTGTTCACAAATAATTAGGATATTGTTTGGCATATAAATGGCGAGATGTAGCACCAATAGTTGAGTTTATACAATGATTCGCCCAGTTCCTGGCGGCAACATATCTGTCTATAGTTTCAATTCTGTGTAAAGTACTTACGATGTTCACATTAAATCTAAATTGCTCGTAAGAATAGCTGTTAAAACAAGAAAAATCTCACCAATATATACAATCTGGCGCCTTTGTCTAAATTATTTAATATCTATTTCAATGATTATTAAAAATATTGAATTAGACATGGCAGTGACAACACTTAATTATAATCAATTTAACATATTTTAATTAATATAAGCAAATACGGAAAAAAATGATCAGATTGATTATTTCTTTTATAACCCTGTTCAGTTACAAATATGTCTTAATTATGAAAGCGTTATAATATTGTTAATTATAAAGACATTAGCATATTAACCACCCACGTGTCCGATGTTGACCCGGTGTTGCATTATTTGTGTACTTTAAATAGTCACATTGCCAATATAGATCTAGACTATATTTTAATCCATATTTGTTTTACATTTCTCAACTTGCCCATTTATTTATTATAAACTATTTTGAAATAAATGCATTTGTATGACATTAATTATCTTTGTAAAAACTCAATAATTTTGCGATTACTTCGATTTTTATTACAGTTTATTTTTATCGTTTAATGAATTTATACACCAACTTCACTGACAATATTTATTCCATTTGTATTATTATTTCAATCCATATTTGACAAATTTCAAAAAGTATATATATCAAATAATAGGGGAAGTGATCGTAGACTTTCCACTTCTATCGGTATATAAGTCTGTGGCACTTCGACTCCCACGAGCTCCCAGTTATCTTCTAATCTGTGTTTTCTGTCAAATCACTATTTTTAGGTATCTTAAAAGTAAAAGTGTTGAGCGAGCTGATGCTGCAAAAGCTATAATGATTGTATTTTTGCCTCTAATACCTTTGAAAAAACGTTAAGTGTGATTGCGAATTCACGACGAGGTGTCATAATTGGCGGATGTTCGTGTTTGAATGTTTTTGCTACATTGTGCTACACTCTTGGATCGGAAAATAGACGTGCCTCTGTAATTGGATTATGTTATCTAATTGGTGTTATTTTCAAGTAGATTTCAGTCTGTGGACCCACTCGTATGGTTTTTTTAGTCGTAGCAAACGAGTACACAGTCTACATGATTGTGAATGGTCACTGCCGCCCATGGACATTTGTAACCAACTTTGCACTATGTTTCTTCCTTTTTTTTTAATTATAAGCGATGATTTCAAATGTAGGTGTTGCAGAGGAATTGCAATACCTACATTTGGAATCGTCGCCTATAAATCTATCTGGCTGCGATATCATAAGATTTAATACGATTGTTCCATGAGCAGCAGTGGCCACGCATCTTCAGGTGGACTGTGTGCCTGTTTACTAATTTACTAATTTCTCAAAGTTACGCCTCCACGTACCCCTTTTCGATATTAGAAATAATTAACCCCTTTATTACCTAAACTAATTATAATAGAGGAGTAGAATAATAATAGAGATTTAAAGGAATAATCCGAAGGGGTAATAGATATGTGATGTTAATTAATAACAGATTTGGTGTTGTTCCAAGAGCAACTTTGCCGTCATTACGTTAATTTTGTTGCGTACCCCTAAGGATTACCGTGCTTACCCCAAGGGGTACGACTGTCCCACTTTGAAAAACCCTGATTTAAATAGTAAAACAAAGAAACCTTAGCGTAAAAATGTAGCTTCTTCTGGTGTCTCATCACATCCATCCTGGCACTGCCTCATCTATATATTCCAGCCTTTAAGCGATGAACAGCTTCTGTAGACTGGTTTGAAGGATGTGTGTTCGGTGTACATAACATCCGGCGAGCTGCATTCACCTTTGCTATTTTATCCACTATCGATGCTGTGGTGTATTCAATCTGAACATTTATCGGATTCAACACTCACGTACACTAAGTCGTATTAGATCACGATCTGTTGCTGTCGAAATGTTCGAGATTCGCATCCTAGACACGGACTTTTAATGTTTGTAAATTGCGTATTAGAAATTAATTGTCACGTTGAAGGAAAACATTGTAAATTGTGAAAAAAATCGCAAAAGTAAAGCTACCACTTCGCACTTGACTAAAGTTAGCGTTGGTGAAGTGCGAATTGGTAGACTTTTCTTAGGCCTTAGGTCTAAACTCATCTTACTCTATGAGAAGACTCGTGCCCATCAGAGGTACAGTAATGCTTTAACGACACGCATAAAACGCGCACAACACATAAAAGGGGCGCGGTGTCCATGTTGTTTTCTGTGAATTCCATTTCCATGGATATAGCGAGGAAAAAAAAACTGCCAGAATGTATATCCGTCAGCTACTTCCGTCGCTAAAAATATTATATCAATTAAATATTTTTTAGTCATAAACATTGCCTTATTAGGTTCACTACTTTCAATTCTTTTTGAACCAGTTATAATGTATGCAATAAATCATTTAAAGCAAACGCAGAATCGAATCGGCACCAATGCTAATTAGATTAGCCTACCGGTTATACTGCGCTGCATGATCTTGTTTGAAAATGTACGAAATGAAGAATTAATATTGTTTTAAATTCAAACGAACTTGCTCAATTAATGCTAGAATGTTTGTGAATTATGTCATATTTAATTATGTTACAAGCGGTGTTTTGTATCTCAGAAATCTGGTAATAAATGATTTCGTCCGGTATTTAGTAAAGCAAGTATATTAATATATTGAATTTTGATGTGGGATTATGAGTAAGAAGTATAAATTCGGCGGCGTTAATAGTCTGACTTACAGTGGGTTCTGGGTTTGAGCCCCGGTGAGACATCTGAATGATGTATTTAGATCCTGTTTTGCGTCTGGGTGTATATTCGTCTTTGTGTGTCCATCGTACCCACGACAGAAGAAAATTCTCGTGTGTGGCTATGAATGTAGAAAGCGTTTTTTTTATACAGAACCACATAAATATATTGATGGAAAGTAATTTCCGCCTTTCGTAGACTGTGACTATCTTTTTTTTTTGTTTTCGAGGGGGAAACCTTCAAAAAGGTACCCGACGCCGTGGGAGCGACGCTAGGTTATGTGGGATTTTTACCGCACTAAAACCCCCCCGGTGGCCGTCCTCGGCGCTGTACAGACTGTGACTATCAGATGGCCTTATCGCTAAATTCCTAAAAAAGTTTCCTGATACTCACGATGGCCATTGTTTCAACGCGGTCCCAAACCTCGGTGACCCGAACTGAATCGACCGAATACTCGTAATTTAGCCGATTGTATCGGAATTAAACGAATTATACCGTGACGGAGGCGATTTCACTCCGATTGTCGGGCCTGATGTGGGTTTGTGACATTCTATGAATGATTAAAGTGCTATGAAAGTTGGGTACTTATGAGCCTGAATGAAGCGGTAATTATTCTATGTTTTGGTAGACAGGCCTCACTGACCAGGTGTGATATCGGTCATCAATGAATAATTGAAGCAGACAGTATATAGGAAATACTTTTTATTTCTATATTTATTTACAGGAAATAACATTATTGATTCACCAGTTAGTAAAACCTAACGTTTTAGTATCATCTGGCCTCTTTATGCTTTAGTTTCTACTTAAACAACTTCATATAGAACACTTTTATCTGAAATCGATCACGGATATGGTGCTACTCAAAACCTCACTCTTCGACAGAAACGCAAGAACTGCTTCACAGTTGATACAGGTATGAAATTTACGATATAAAGTACCTCAAACGAACCGAAATTTTATAACATATATATCAAAATCCCTTATCCAATTAGATTTAAAGTTATGTTCAGGAAATAATCAAGCCTATTGTCTCCAACTATAACGAATTATGTTCCAACGGGGACATGGTTTCACTTCGATAGTTGGACCAGTTGTTTTGACTTGATTTGTGTCTGTGACATTGTATGAATTATGAAGACAACTTACACTAAATAAAAGATACTATCTTACTAGATTTATAATCGGATTAATCAAGTTTTGATACTGAATGTGTATCGAATATTAAATTTAACGTAGCACTTGGCTTTCTCTGGTAGCATTGTGATCTATCCAAGTAAATAAAAATAATATACGTACATTTATTTATTTTGTGTACAGCAGAATTTACAATATCATAAAACAATATATGAAAGAAAGTAGATAATTTTACTTATTAATTTTTTCATTTACTTTTTTTACTTAATTTATTTTTTGTTATTCGTTTATATATTTTTGTTTTTTACTCTCAAAAACCTTGCGTAAATTCTGCACTTAGCACCCCTAGTTAATTTCCTCTAAACAATTACCGCTTAAATAGGTCGTTGCACGTTTACGTTTCCGACCATACAATGGTACATCAACAAACAACAATTCAAAAACGATTAACTGAAACTGAAGCCAACTAATCGTAGAGTTATTTGTTTTAATAACATTATCTATGTTAACCGATATTATATATATGAATGTACACATGTACATGCATATTTAATTATATCAAGTATGTACATGCGATACTAACGAGCATGATATACCTGTAGATTACATATACCATTCATCCGGAAGCGGCTAATTATACCGAGTAAGATTCCGGTCCCCATTAAAAAATAAAAGTAATCCGTCACTCGTCGACATCGAAAGTGGCGGCGCACGCGCAGCTTTACGCCATTTTCACATGCCCATTCGCGGCGGGGCGAGTGGGAAAAGTGCGAAAAAAGAGGAAAATCTCTGTACACGTAATTTGTGAGAGTTTATCCGAGAACGAGTTAGTATGGCGTATGAGTCACGATGTGCAAGTGTTTACGACACCTGCTTGTAACGGATTTCAATTTCCCTTCCGTTGCATTATAAATGTCGCACTATGTTTAGGACCATTGGACTGTGTATGTGTATGAATAGTGTGATATACTCTAACTTTAAAGCCAAAGGCGCACACACGTCCAAGACGATTGACAATGTCTGTATGTGTGTAAAGTGATATACTCTATTTGAAAGTCCAATGTATGAAATAAACATACAGACTTAATACAGAATTCGAATTCATTGTTTGAGTACCTGGACGGGGAAAAAACGCAGAACTTGTTGTATGTCAGATAACTCTGATCGTCGTGCCTTGTCGCATTAGATAGCTTTTATGAAATCACTTAGGGATATATATTTAGCTAAACTATTTTGTTACCGCAGAGTTAATTTACACGAGTCCCAGAAAGCGCTACATTCAAAGCATATAAATTAAACGGATCATAAATTAGCTAGTGAACATAAACAAACATCACTACAGCACGATATATAAATCACCGAGTTCAAGATGTTTCCTAGTTATTTGGAAACGAAACGTTACTTTGTTGCAACTCGTGCGCGTGCGCTGACGAGGAACAGTTTGGTGATATAAACGATGTCGCGGAAGTTTGTATGTCGTTAAAGATATAATCAAAGTCGCTTAGCAAGCAATGGAAAGAGCTATATCTAGCTAGCTATCAGGACCAAAGCCAACATAGCTCAAAACGCCAGCGAGCTGATGTGCCTATCGTTTGTTGTTAGAGTGGAAACTGCGTCTGGGTAAATGTAGCATGGGACGCCAGCCTGCTCGGTTCTATGATAATTAAGGTCAGGAAGTATCTCCACGAGGGGAGCCGAAATTCGGACTTAGTGATGCGCCTTGAGAGAGACCTATATTTAGCGGTGAACTGGAACGGGCTGATAATGACTATGAAAGAAGTAATGTCCGCGGTTATTACTGTGGCATTATTAAGATAACCCGAAAAGATAGTAACACGAGAGGTACTGAACTATGCAGATTTAAAGGTGGTAGAACTCATTGTGCGTAGGAGGGGTCACCACCACTATATTTATCACTGTCTTATAAAAACAGTGATAAGCGTTACCGTAGTCATGTAGGGTGTGGAAGACAGACATTTATAGGTTCCCGGCGTTTCAACTGAGTCCTCAGGCTCGCAACACATTTGTGTGTATTATTTAGACTCTATTTCTTTACTTGTTTTTAAGCAACTGTACAGTTGTTGTAGGTGCAACACAGTCCAGACGTAACCGTGTCTAGACTGTGTTGCACCCATCCTCTTCTCGTCCGCGCCCTGTGCACTCTAGATCGGAGTCAACACGCCGCAAAGCGTCGTTCTATCCGACATATATCACTTTGTCTCATCTCATTACAATTCTAAGCATTACATCATTTTTGTGTGGTTTTGTTTTCACCAACCATGACGAGCAGCGCGCGTAACAGCCGACAATTGCGGAGGAAATTCTTTGTGAACGCCCGTGGTGTATGGCGGATGGCAGATCGTCCGGTTTTTGTGCAAAGTCAACGAACCTGGTTAATTACGTTCATACACGTTCATTAGTTTATTTGCGCATCGCGGATACATCGCAGATCACGGTGTGGATTGTATAATTGTGTAATTACATTATATTTCGTTACAAAGGTTATTTTTGACGTCTAACTCTGAACATGAGAATTTATTTTATACTTACAAACATAGTACATCTCAAAACGCGAGCATTCACATACCGGTCTGACACGCAGTGGGTTCCGGGTTCGATCTCCGGTCAGACAGACATGTGAATGAGTTTAGCTTCTGTTCTGGGTGTTTGTGTATTAGTGTTATATCACAGCAAAAACCCTAGTTTAGAGTTATAAATGTAGAAAGCGTTTGTCTATTATTTTCATTTATTATCCTATTTTTATTGCCAAAATGTTAGATTACAGTAAGTAGGTAACTATAAAATAATACAAAAAAAGTATTTATATAATGAGGAATGAGTTAAGTTATTAATTTTAAATTGAAAAATAATAGGTAATTTCTACTAACAATAGGTATACGTGTATTTTTACTAACAAATGGATCCTTGTTATCTTTTTAATAAATGAATTTGAATTTGAATAATGGGCATATAAAAAATGTAACCATAAACTTATAAATAGAAACAGGTATTTTTAAATTTTATATGTATGAAATATAGAAAATATGTATATTCAATGCGCTACAGTGCTTAGTGATTCAATAGCGGCTGTGGTAAAGGTGTGGCGACACTTCTGACTTATAACAGCATTGTTCGGGTTGCACGGATGTAGTAATGGTTACACAAGGCATTCCAGCTTAGTCGATATTAGGTAAGATAGGACTTATCGTATTTGGAATTAGAGATGTCTATTACCGTCAATGACCACTTTATTATATGGTGATGCTTCACCATCGCAAACGAGCATGCAGTCCACGTCCATCACGTGGACACGTAAGTGGTCACTGTCCTGGACATTTGTAATCAGCCAATCACAGTTGTGTTGCTACTACCGAGGACTGAGATCGCCCCATATGAAAATTAATCGGTAGCCACACTCTTTCACCGAAACCCAAGAACTTCGTCACGCTGATGTGTTTGGTTTTGGTACCTCCTCGATCTAAACATACTTCGTCTACACATAACATCAGTCGTACGCCGTATTTGATTGGTGCTTTCTATAAATTCAGGAAAGAATACACATGGGGTGGTACTTTTGCCTTTTTACCTGTCTGCGTTGTTCCTGCGTCTCCACCCGCTTAGTGTGAGCATATGGTGTTAATCTAGACCAGAGGTTCCCAAACTATTTTTTTCTTGTAAACTCCTTTCTGGTTTGGGTAGACCCTCTTTGTTACATTTATATCACATTCCCATCTTTACAATTTTCATTCACGCCTACGTAGACCCCGATCGAGTATCCCATGGATGCCAGAGGGTCCATCTGGACCACTTTGGTAGTCACTGATCTAGACCATAAACTACCTGTGTGCCAAATTCCATCATAATCCGCCTAGAAGTTTATGATTAACAAACATATATCAAGTCATATACAAACTTAGTAAGATTTCAAAACGGCGTTTCTACATCTTTAGTCCAAGAAAGTACAGCGTATGAATGTGAAAACAGTTAGCTCACACGCTCTAACCCTTTATTAAACCACTTTAATCAATACCGCTACGCTACCTTTGTGAGTTTGTCACATCGATCGATCAGCCATTTCCAGTCAAGTTCCATAAACGAAGATATAATTGTCGGGGCATTACAGGCCCGTTGAACTCCCTACACCGTTAGCCATTCGAATGCATGACAGGGTTTGATTTATAACTCATTCATTTGTACACCCGTACGTGTTACCGGTGTGTGCAAGCGAGTCCAAATAGCTTAATGATCGCTCGCTGGATTAACGCTCTGATGCCTATTCATCATGTATTAGCCTCGAACTTGGGTCTCCAGCTGATGTACTGTTAGGATATCTTATTTCCAGCCTTGTACGTTTCTCTAATAGGGTTAGGGTTGATCTGTAATTTCTCATGTCTAACGGGTATTTGTCAGAAGTATGGAGTCATGGGCAGTAAGATATTTATCAGGCTTTTAACAGTAGTTCGGGTTTCGGTCACGATAAGCCACTAGCGGTTATCCATCCAACTTCAGACCGCGGCCAACGTTACTTTATCAGATGAACTAGTAAACGAGCATGCAGTTCACTTGATAGCAAGTGTGTTAGTGTCACTGGCACATGGCAAGTTAGTACCACCCATGGACATTTGTAAGTATTTCATATAGAACAGAGATTCTAAATTAAGCTGATCACCGATCTATGCGTTGTTACACATGAGGACTAAGATGGTCGCCTTATACATAAGTAACCCGGCGACCACAATCTTCTAACTAAACGCAACTGTTTCCCGTTAGAAATAAATGTGGCGGTGGTACCATAGGAAATACTGGTTCTACCGCCTGGAAAGTTTTAGTCCAACACAAGGTGCTACAAAAAATCACGAATACCGAACTGCGTATACAAGCCACACGAATTATATAATCAAAAGTAATTATAATTAAAGTTCTCGTAATATTATTTAAAATAATATAATAAGTTCTAACGCGCCGGACACGTAATTGCTCCGTGTCCATCCCGTTCCTGAACACTACAATTGTCCGATACAGTTTTAATTGAGATAGTTCCTGACATGTAACATAAAGGCTCGTGCACATGCAATAATACGAGATAAAGTGTTAATCTAATTAGTTGAATTTTTATGTCACTGTTTTGTTTTGGCTTAGGTAAATAAATGTTTAGGTTTAGGTTGCCCAAAAATAAATAGATTCGTCGTTGTAATCTAGCAAAATAGGTTGAGCGGCGACTTCGGGACTATGTACTATGTTCTGTGTATATAAAAAACCTACATATATTTAAATTATATTTTTGTTTTTTGGTGACATTGAAGTCGGTTTCGATTTTGTGTTAAAAATATTTTTTCTAGATAAGTATTTATAGTTGTGTTAAACGCTGCCCTGTTCTGGTTTGAAGGATGTTGTAAAATAGTCGTATTTATTCGTTCGTTAGTCTTAGTGTGGCACCATAGGTCAGATTCTAAACCTATCTGGTGTTGATCAAAGATGTGCTTCAGCGGTAGTGACCAGGTGGACTGATGAGCTGAAGAAGATGGCGAGCTACCGCTGGATTCAGATGACGCAGGACCGGTTGGAATGGCGCAGTTAAGGGAGGCCTATGTCCAGCAGTGGACTTTAAAGGGCTGTTGGATGGATGGCAGTGACCACTTACCATCAGATGGACCTCAAGCCAGTTTGCTATTTCTTTGATATAGACACCAGCTAAATATTCGATCGCAATTGCTAAATGTAGCATGTCGCTGGGGCCCGTAGTTGTCACTTGTACACGCCCTAACACGAAGCCCCTAAACGTGAGAGATCGCATGTCCACAAACAATTACTTGCCCGTTTTAATGGCCTCCTCATTACCGGAGCGGGAGTTCCATCTTGCCAGGCATTTGTTCAATTTGACAAAATTACCATCACCACCGCTCGCGTGCTCGAACTGAAATAACAGTTTTTTGGTAATTATATAAGTATCATGAGTCAGATGGCCCACCTGACGAGGCCAGTGCCACCCACAAACTCTAATTAACTCAATTGATCTTTGTTAAGTTTGCTGAATAAAATAGCTGAATAATTTATTTATTTATACTATAATTAAAACGGTTACACCAATTACTTTAATTATAGACACCACCAGTTATGCTTCTCGCTCGCACAACATCATTCATACTGATAATATTTCCTGCCATTCATCTGCAAACAAATCACATTCAGGGTATTCAACCAGAAGAACGTTAGGTTTGGTAAGAATACGAGGAATAGGCGAGTTCAGCGAAGAGTTTATGTTTGCGCGATCGGAGGCGGCTATAAGGCGCAAAGAATCAACGCAACTCGTCGCTGAGGTCTGGAACTTCTAACCTACCGGGGAAAATTTTACAGGCTGTGATCAGCTGATGACGAACTCGACGAAGCTCGACGAAAAATCTCGACGAAATGTAATTAAGAATTTGATTCAATAGGATTTTATTGAATTGTCCTTTAATACTGAAATGAAATACGTCGAAAACAATAATCTTGTTATCCGACGTATAATAATGATGGTATTTATTAGCTATTGGTTATTGGCTATTCATTGGTTGCTATTTTAAGAAAAATCTAACATATTGTTAAATATAGCTTTTGTACATGTTTACAAATTTCAAGGCGAACAAAGGCATAAAATGTATACAAAACAAACATAAGGAGATAAAATCGATAAGAGGTAACACACAAGTATTTGATGTCAGAATGTAATATAATGAGCAGTGTAGAATAATACTGAAGGTCTGAGTCGAGAAGTTAGAATGATACGGTAACATAACGGTATTTAATATTCACACACTATTCTCAACAACGCTCCGAGGACCGATAACTCATGGCGAAGAAAGGTCCTCAATCACGTTTAGGTAAAAGGAGTACTTGTCCACCGATCGGGGAGACCGATGAAATAAAGAAAAACAGCGGGAAACTGCTGGAATTGAAAGGAAAACACCTGGTTGGAGAGATGCCAATTTGGGAACCTCTATTCACAGGAATTCACAGGAATATTCACTCAGGACGTCAATTTCAGGGTTGAAAGAGAATTCATGTCTTTTCACGAAAAGTCTATCGCTGCCCAAAAGACTTTCTTCGTCGACCGCCTCTGCTGTCATACCCCCCCTCATTACAAGCTATATGCTACTCTCATGTTTGTTCATATATGATTGTCTATTAATAATTAACAGGTTTCCCTAGTAAACATAATGTTGCATAGAGACCTGCTCTCTGGCAGGTACAAACAAAGCCACAAGTGCAAAACGATACCCTTGTCGACGTTGGTTAGGCGCTCACTCGAACGCCCTCGACGCAAACACTGCACTCACTAGACCCGCCATCTCGACACACTCAAGTGAAAATGCGTCTTGGGACAACATGGGTGCGTTTATAGAGATGCAGGGTATGCAAGAACGGGCATGGGTTCTGTTGAAGGTTAATAGCAATGTCTATCAGTGGTCGGATGACTAGATTTAGTGAGTTGGATTATTACAGTAACTTCTGAAAATGGTGATTTGCAAAGTTGTAGAACCAATGCAGTTCGACCAGGGAGGTACCACCGCCTCACCTATTTTTAGCGTGAAGCAGTTTTTGCGTTTCGGTTGAAAGTAGTGTTGCTCATTTTAATATGAGGCGACCGTCTTATTCCTTGGGAGTAGCAACGCATCTGTGACCGACTTCAGAGGTGTTTTGTGTGAGGTTGTTTACAGATCGGCATTGGCGAAAGTAAATACTTACAATCAAACGGACTGCATGTTCGTTTGCTACTTTAATTTTTAAAAATAAGGCTATATAAGTATAGTATTGTTCTCTAATTCTCTTTCTTGATGGGATATGGATCTGAATGATGCTCGTATTCACTTTCACCCCTATCTTTTTTCAAGTAATAGACATCAGATGATTGTACATCAGTTCAAAGAAAAACTTTTTGTAGTTCGACGCAGGAATTATCAACACATCTATTTCAGTCTTATTTGTACCAGTGCCATGTTTTGGTTTAAAGGCGGTGATAAGCGAGAGACATATGAATAATACATTTATAGCCGAACAGGTTTTGATTTAAAGAACGTTGTACAGAAAAGAGTATAATAACATATAATATCTTAAATTTAATTCGATCGGCTGACACTGCAAGTGTTCGCGCTGACTCCCGACTCATTCAATATTATCCTCTCTCGCGATGGTCTTATTGTCAGTAGGGCCTAATCACACTGGCGTTCAGTCAAATCTTAATAGAGTTAGTTTTGTACTAACTGTTTTAGTAATTATTTTAGTTTAAGTAACTATTTTAGTTTATTTTAGACGCGTTAAGAGTTTTAATAAAGTAAAATATTTATCCTGTGAATTTACTTTAACTTAAAAAACATGTTTCCTAATTATAATTTATACGAGTCTTTGCTGTTTTGTTCTCAAAGTAATAAGTACCATGTGGAAGAACCAGTGTGGTTCGACCGCCGCCACAGCTATTTCTAGCGTGAAGCAGTTCTAACGTTTCAGTGGAAAGATGTGGTTGCCGGCTGACTTGTACTTGAGGCGATCATCTTAGTCCTCGGGAGTCGCAACGCATTTATGATCGACTACAAATAGAACATCTGTTCTATATAAAGTTGCTTACGGATGTCCATGGGCGGCAGTGACCAGATGGATTCGTTTTCTACTTCAGCCTGATAAATGATAAGTAAAAATCGTCCTCTCATTACCATACCAATTATATCGAATGAAAATATAAATATAAGACTTGGATAAAAAAATCATATAAGTATGATGAAATGATCTATCCAATTATACATTTATGTAAGGAAGCTCAATGTACGTTTTAAATTAAATATCACTGAACTCTGGGGCAACTCCTAGAGCCTTCAACGAGAGCCGAGACAGCACGACAGTGTCAATAGACCCCAAAGGACGCAGGACGATGATTTGCAAGATTGAAGAAGTGCAATTTCGCAGATACATATCGCTTAAATAGGTTTTTTACAACAAATATATCCTTCGAGGAAAAACAAATTAACCTCACGCACCGACAGACTGACGGATTTAATTATATACCTACTTGTTAAGCAAAAACTGCTCGCGTGCGTCTCAACCTAAGTACATACACACATACATACATTTCAATTTGTATGTTCTTTCTGAGCTCATCTTTAATGTTTCTTAGTTAATTGCGTTAGACTCTTCATGCATATATAAAGTTCGTTAGTATACAGTAAGTTTTGGCCGTTTTGAGCACTACGTTCATTATACAATCGTCCATTTTACTCGTTTATTTGAATGATTGACAGAATGCGGCAGAAAATTTATAAGTTTCTATGGGGTAGTTTGTCGTGTTGAAAATATTCTGTTAAAAGCATAAAAGCTAAATTACATACAAAATTCTAAAACAGAAAATTCAATTTTAACTTATTCTGAGGAAAATGAGTTTCAATTAAATAAAAAAATATGTTATCTGACAGTGTTGATATTATGTGTTTTACATTTTTATTTTTTATTATTGTTCCAAAAATCTATATTTTTGGAACACGTACCTAAATAGTATCCTTCCGCACTCCAACTCTACTCGTAAGTATGTCAAATTGAACACTTTTTCAGCGCTCAGTATTCGTAAAATGGGATCGGAAGTATTCGCTTTACGTATATACAGACAACAAACATAAATAGTCACTGATTTTACTGAACGAGAAAATTAATATTGAATATTCTGAATTTATATAACTGTTTTTGTACCTCTCTTCTGTTATTCACTTCTTAGTACCTTTTTAGAATTAGAACAAAAATACATCGTACGACATAATCGTCCTTCACCCTTTTGTACCTGCTGTTATTATTTTGTACCTACTAATTGGTGCTGTGCGACCTAATCGTAAGTAATTAAACATGAAGCGCAGTGAATACGTAACAACCGTTGTCAGTCCCAGAGATGGTAGAGTTGATCTGCCGGCCGCGCGGACCGCACCGTGAATGACAATGTCGTTCGTTTGTTGAACCGGCGTGCGCAGCGCATCAAAATGGGCCTCGGTGCAATAGGGCTGGGGGATCGTTTGGCTAAATCCAGATACCATCCATCTATGGGTATAATTATAAGTCCCATTTATACCATTTATTTTGACGACCCACTTAGCGGAGCGGTCACCACACCAGTCTGACACGCAGTGGGTTCCGGGTTCGATCCCCGGCCAGACAGACATGTGAATGATAGGTTTAGATTCTACTCTGAGTTTGAGTGTGTATTCGTTTTTGCGGTATAGTACCCACGACACAGGAGAAAATCCTCGTGTAGGGCTTTGAGTGTAGAAAACGGTATTATTATTGTCCCACTGCTGGGCACGGGTCTTCTTATACAAAGTTTTTTGAATAAAGTTGGAGTACTAGTTCGTTACATTTCATTAGAGCTGATGGTATGTGAAACCCATTTAGGCCTGACGTCGGCTGTAGTGGTGGTGCCTGATGATAAAGTTGTAACGGAGCGTGTTGGTACTTACAAATATTCAAAATTAAAACGTAACAGTGTGTGACTATGCAAGGTGCCAATTTTTCCTATGGAGTTAAACCACAAAGAGTCCTACGCTATTTAACGATTTCAGTCTTCACGACGTGTTCGTATAATTTGGGCTGAACTTAAAATCTATACTATTATAAAGCAGTAGAGTTTGTTTGGTTGAACGCGCTAATCTCAGGAACTACTGGTTCGAATTGAAAAAATATTTT
>DWNE01002379.1:0-19032 GCA_018249875.1 Cecropterus toxeus | reverse complement strand
TATGCATTTGGTAAAAAAATGTTATTTTGATATTACAAACAGACACTTCAATTTTATTTATATGTATAGATTAGTATGGTTTCACTTCTGCCGTGGTTGAATTGCACAAAAACACTTTTTTTAAAGATAACTCTAACTACAAGTATGTATCCTTATTAAGTTCAATACTATATGTCAATTCCATACATTTTGCTACATACAAATCAGTTTTGTAAGCATGCGGCTTAATCCAGATTAGGGCATCTATTTTTTACCCAGGTAATTGTAATTGGAGTTCTCATGGGAAATCTAAGAGGTCCCGTAGGAATTTCCGCAATTAATTTCTCTCAGTTTTACCTAGGGATGAAACCTCTCGTAATAAATAATTAGTGAGGAGTGAGATTGGTATTAACATTCTTAATCGGTATTGTGATTAATGTGTAATGTTCATTAACATGTTAAAACAGTTTGAACAAATGATTATTAGTTAAATAAAATATAAAATCACCTTTTGAAATTATTTTGATGCAGAAACCTTTATACAATTCTAATATTTTTGCTTCTTGTTTTTGGAACATAAATCTTTTAGTTGGATTCAATATTTTTTACAATTAGTTTAAAATGGCTTAACTGCGGATTCGCGTCAGTCAGGGTAACGTAATTCGAGGTACTACTATTATGTAACAAAATAGATAATGTCACAATTAGAATGCACGAGTAATTCAAATACCAGCTCTTCATCGTGAGCGGTCGAATATCAAACCAGTAGTTCATGACCGCTTCATACATACATACATACATAAATATTCACAATCCCCTAGGCAACTTTTATTGCACGCGGCGCAAGCTCTGAATTTAAGTGCTTGTTCACATTACAGACGCGGAGGCGGTAGCGAGCCCAGATATGAAATATTAAAGATATTATGCATTGAGTGTAGAAAGCGCTTATGTTTACATATAACGTTTAGCGGTTTAACAGCAAATTTTAATGCCCGTATCAGATTGAACATGTACATCTGTTAACGCGCAGTACTGACGTTTGCAGCAACGAGTGATAAATTTTATCAATTATCGCTGCGATTTTAAGGTCTTTTCAGATTGGATACATTTAAGTTAACCAGCGGAATGCGAATGAAGCTTAGAAGTGAATGTTTAATCCTCTGATAAGTCGCGGCCCAGCTTACGCCTGAAGCGCCACGCGCTTGCGGTAGTGTCAACCATAATAGAAAAATAAATTTATGAGAGTGTAAACGTTGAACTAGTGGCTGCACAAACGCCTGACGCTCATTGTTAATAGCGCAGGTTTACGTTTTCCTTTCTTGAATCATATATAAAATTCTCGTGTCACAATGTTCGTTCCCGTACTCCTCCGAAACGGCTTGACCGATTCTCATTTAGTGAGTATATTGAGTAGGTCTGAGATTCAGCTAACATCTATTTTTCATACCTCTTAGTGATAAAGGTTGTCCACCCTTAACATTTTTTTTTTATTTTTAGACATTTTTTTTATTATTTAATTATTAATTACCGGGTTAGCTAGTATACTTATACTTTTTATTTGAATATATCTTTTATTATTTTGTAAACGTAAACGATGATGGACTTAAGGAAACGTATAAAGCTCGTACTGAGGCCAGGAATCGCGAGGTCCGCTGCGCCCGCAATAGCACCCGCGCCCGCGAGCTCCACGTACACAGGCTCTAAGACAATTGCGTGTACCAACTGGACTCTAATAGGTACCATAGATCAATATGTGATATTAATTTCGCAACTCTGTTCAATATACCTGTATACTTTATTATGATGTCATCCTTAAGGGACCAATTCCAGCCTAATGGCCAAGTTACCAACAGCTTTTTTTATAAGAAGTAGCAAACGAACATACAGTCCACCTGATGGTAAGTGGTTACTGCCGCCCGTGGACATCTGTAAGCAACTCCATATAGTACAGAGATTTTATCTAGAGTCGTTCACAGAAGCGTGACTACTCCCGAGGACTAAGATGGTCACCTCATATATAAGTGAGCGAGTGAGTGAGTAAATATTTCTGTTGCCGTTAGAACAACTTAAAAACAACATAAATATTTAAGGTTTCAGGGCTCTCATACAATAAACATGATTTTTATAGATAATGGCAGGGAACCCTTCGTGTGCGAGTCCGACTCGCACTTGGCCGATTTGTTTATTTTAAATATAGCTAAAAACCGATCCAAGGATTCACATTATTGGTAAGTAATTTAAAAGGTAAAGATCGTGAAGTCGGCTCGGAGGTAATTAGCGAAGTGGGCACCAGAAAGAATGGAGCAATCAATATGTAGGTAGGTACTCTCGCTCATGATCGCTTCCTACACAGCGCAACGTAGGGATGCGACGAATTAATTAGCTTTTATAAAGCTTCTGTTGTTCTTCTCCTTAATACAAGGACTAAAGATTAAAGCAACTTCAAATTTACATATAGTAAACTTAAAATCTAAATGTAGTAATCTTAAAAATAAATTTAGTTAATGCATTCGTCTAAAACATTTTAACTTCCACTCCTGGCCTCCCCTAAAGGGGGCTTTTGTCAATAGTAAATTTTGACACTGCCTGTATGTAAAGTACCCATAATATTAAACGAAAGCAGTAAAGTGACTTATAGTATAGTCTTATCGTAATGATGAGATGAGATTAGCCTAATTGTTGAAATTCGACATCCCAATCGAGAGTCCGAGGTCCAAATCCTAGATACTAGTGCGTATTAGACTTTACACGAAAGAAAGACATCGCGAGAAAAGCTACACCACTGGCAGTTCTTTAAAAAAAGCTCTGGAAGGTGTGTGATGTCTACCACTTCGCACTACATTAGCGCGGTGAGCTATGACCAAAAACTCATTCAGAGAGAGGACCCTAGCCTAATAATGGAACAATAATGGGTTGACATAACAACTCATGATGCAGGTATTCAAAGAATGTACCTAAAAAGCGACCCAACAACTACACACACAGTCGATGTCGATATGTGTATAAGTACTTATCGAACGCTTAACGCGAGGCCGCTCGGAGGCAATTAGCGAAGTGGGCACCGGAAAGAAGGGAGCAATCAATATACCTATGTAGTATGGCGACCGCTTCGGAGTTTAAGGAAACGCCGACTTAATTAGTTTTCAATAAACTTATATTGTGCTTAATGTATGGTTAAGTATAAGTAATGTTTTATTGTTTATAGCATTTACAAATCGGTGATTTTCATGCTGATATAACGAATATGACCATCAGATTTGATTTGTAGTTCAGACAAAACGGTGTCCTCTGAACATGTGAAACATAGGAAACTATGCGCTCCAGTTCTGTCTGTTCCTATTTTTTTAGCAATCATTTAATTGCTGTTGGCCCTACTGGCCTTAACATCTTCACCGGGTTTTAATGGTGAGCCTACAGCCCTAGTCTCCGTTTCTACTTTCCACCGTCGCTAGAGTTAGGGATGGTTGTGGACCAAGCTATTGCCGGATTCGTAGCCTTCCACCTCTGGTTTTAATAGGTATTGCGGTTGGCCCAAAGGTACCTCCTGTGAGGGACGGCCCTATATTTAGGACAGTTATGGTGATAATGTGTGGTACATGGTAGTACAAACTAAATATATAATCCAAAATATGTCTCACAAATGTACCAGGGTTACATAACTGTGGAGGAGTGTAACAATAATTCCAAAGGTCTATAGTTCAACAGTAAACCTGCAAACGCAGATGTATGTCAAAATATGTCTCGCAAATGTACCAGGGTAACATAACTATATGGAGAAGTTTAACAATAATTCTTAAATCTATATATTTTCGTTCATTGGCCTAGTCATAGTAAGATTTGCATATCTATTGGGCATAAAAACAATAAAAAATATGATACTTTTATTTCGATATGCCAGTTACGAATATAGATCCATCATCTGCCGAAAGTTTGATTGAATTATTATTTTATATACCCTGGTACTGCATAACCAAATAATTTATTCGCAGCGCCACAGAGAAAACTTGTTGAGCCACGGGCAACAAACTATTTCGTGCCAAATTCAAGGTGATCGATCAAAAACTGTTTACCGTTATCGTGCGTGAGTAAATAAACTGTAGACCGCTACAATAAAAGTAAAATAGTATAAACAAACCTTCGAATTTCGAAATTCAAAATTATTTTACGAGTACTATAGCAACATTTCGCTGGTATTATCATAACGGGACTTATTAGTAACGCATTTTACTGACTGATAAAAATTATATAGATTGACTACAGTGACACCTATTTCTATCAGATATAAACAAAATTCAGGTAACATTTTAACCTAATAATAGTTGACTAAATGTGGCAAACGATTTCGCCCGCGCAAAAAAAAAGTTAACTTTATATTTAATTAAAATTATTGTATTCCATTATTATATTTTTATGCACTTTGTTTTGGTAGTTTTGCCGTAATGCAGTTTCAATCCGACAGACAGACAGACAGATAAAAAATAAAAAAAATGTTTCTTATTCCTTATTGTCATTCCTCTAAACTGTCTTTTTACCCTGACACCCTGGCGGACACCCTGGCTGACTGACATAGAGACACACGGAATATTCAGTGTCATTAATATGTATGCATACATATTAATGTATGTATGCATTTTGCTTATCCTTAAATTATTTATCAAATGGACTGCATACTTATCTACGTCCATAACATAAACAACACTGTAATATGACAGAAAAACGCTAAAGCCTGCACAGCTGCATCATCCATTCCGTTTTTAACGCCAGCCTACAATTATATAAGATCACGTCGCTCCCAAATGCCCAAACGCCGCAGTCGTAGGGCCGGCCGGCCCCCGGCGGCGCCGCGTCTCCATAAATCTCCGCGAGGTCGCTGGCGTCGCTTCCTTTGTTTTTTTGCCCGACGCGGTAATAAGATCGCGTCAACGTCAGGTATAGATAATACGACCATACGTCCCGCTTAACACGGGATAATCCCTTTTTCGGATCTGTTCAGCTGACCCTAGTAAAGAGAAATTGGGTAGGCTGATCGAATCCGCTGAATTCCCAGGTAAAAAGACAACTAATATTTTGAAAGTGTCTTCTTACCCTGTCGAATTTAAAAGTAACTGCCCCCATGGCACATTATACGAGTACTTAAAACATAAGTAAATACTTGGTTACTTTCAGACTTGACTAAATGGATACTTAACAAATAACTCTTTTCCTATTAATATAGATCCTCTTTACAATGTTTAAGTAGATAAACTTGTTGAATAATTGTTTGACAGTCAATTTTCCTTATCGTCGTTTGATTCTATATTCTCACAACAAAGCCAACACTGCTACCGTGCTTCTTTCCTTGCAGCATTTACAGACAAACACCACATCATTAACAAATTCATACAAATACTATAGCTATTTCATTCTTATAACATCCGTGTGTTACTATCCTTAAAGTCAATTAATATTTCATTTCGTATATATTCTCCTTATTAATTTTATCTTCACTCGATCATTATAAGACAGTTCCAAAGAGTATTAAATCGGCAGTAAGTATTTTTCCTTCGAAATACCGTAAGTATCCTGTTCTGGTTAGAAAAATATGGTCACATTAGTATAGATAGGCGGGCGGCCGCGCGTGAAATGCATCCGTCGCGTCCTGAATGTCGCAAGTAAATCGCTATTATTAATTAGAAGAGGTACTTGTTTGGTAATGTAATAGATTAAGCAGAAGTGTGGTATGAACGTCTTTATTCAAGCTAATAATTTTCCATAATCTGTAATATGTAACATTATAAAGATGTAGAATTTGTGAGTCAGATTTTTTGTTTAAGTCTAATAAGGACTGCGCGCTCGTTTGCTACTTTAATCTGATTAAAAAAGTGATTACTGCGGGTTCTTTCTGAAGTCGATCACGGATTCGTTACCACTCCCGAGGACAGAATTGGTCGCCTCATATAAGTGAACCGTGACCTTCAGAACACAACAAAAATTTCGCGCCCCATCTCTCAAATAACTTTCCATTCCACTATAAACAAACACCACTCGGTAATCCGAGTTATTATGCCACGTCACGATAACTATTCATTATACAAAACACAAACGGGGCCATTACCTAGGTGTCCGCGCATGATTTATCGCGACACATCGATGGACAGTTTGCATAAATCAGCAGCTGCCTTTGATATTTGGAACGGCCAAGTATACTTAATGCAACTGATTTTAGTTTCACTGGGTTTTTAGATTCCACGCCTGAAAAAGATTTACCGTTGATGTGAAACATCTATAGGCGTAGGTAAAGTTCGGTGTGCTGATGCTTGCATTTATTTATTTTAGCGCCATCGTTATACATTGTTATACATTGTCGGAAATATTAGTATCGAACAAAATTTTATAAGCAGGTTGTAGTGTTAGATTTTTTTTATTTTCCACTTCTATGAAGGATAGGATTTTGTAGATTTCTTACCACTAGTTTTTTAGATCTTACACCTAAGGATGGTCTCGCCATTGTGCACTATACGCACGATTCCTAGGTGTATCTTGGTAAGGTCTGCGCAGATTAAATGCAGATTGATCGATGATCAAATGATGGAACTTCACCTAGTATTAGATTCATAAAGCTGAACGCTGACGCTTGCTGCGCCATACAAACAACGCTTGTTTCATGACCTTCAGTTTAGTGGCAGACTCGTGTCGCGATGTTTTTAAACCGCCTTTATAATCTGGGACAAGGTTTTATAATAACAATCAGGACCGACGTAATACAGATCTCATACGCGATGAAATTTGTTCTTTGGGGTTTCAGTGCGTATGCGCCTTTTTATTTCCATGCCACCTGTTGGAATTAAATAATTATTCACTGTTTATATTACTTTTATTTATGACGATTGCTTACAAAGAATTTGTACAATACAGATCTCAGTACCACAGACAAAAAAGGGAGCAGGTATAGACAACAACATTATGTTTTAAAGCGTCAAATTTAAATTGCACAGATAACTTATTATTATGATAAGAGTTGACATTTACACTTCAACACCACCCACATCACATGTAAGCTTATAAGAAATTATTACTATATAAATAATATAAAACAAAACTCTAAAATCCCTAAGCTGATTTTTATGACACTCACATAAATAAAGCAATCGCATAACAATCACTTTTAAGGAAGGAAGTGACAGTGAAAGTAATGTATGACAAATCAGAGGCCTGATTTTACTAAAAAATAGCTTTAGAACGTGGCGGTAAATGCTCCACCCTGAGCAATAAGTACAAAAAGTTCATACTAGGCCAATATTTACGCTCAAAATTTAATTATGCGCTCAAAATTTCATAATACATAACAACAAACAAATCTCTTGTTTTGTGTAGCAAACAACTCAAACTCGGTATAAATACCGCTCCACTTAAGACTTGGAAGTAATATATCAACAGTATTTTCTTTCCAAACGAACCGATGACGTCCCCGCAGCAGTGAACGATCGTCTCTCATCGGCCACCGTCTAATTACCCCCGTCACCGTCGCTCGCGAGCGGTGACTCACCACCTCACCGATATACACACTCGATAATAATCATTGTATACGTTACATCTTTCATACTAGCATCCTCTCTTAAATCTCCTCCCATTTTTTATCAAATTGAAGTAGCAAACGAGCTTCCAGTCCACCTGATGGTAAATGGTAACTGCCGCCCATGGACGTCTGCAAGCAACTTCATATAGAACAGGGGTTCTATCTGAATTCGATTACAGATGCGTTGCTATTCCTGAGGACTAAGAGGGTCACCTTATATATAAGTGAGGCGACAACCACACCCTTCCAACGAAACGCAAGAACTGCTTCACGCTAGATATAGGTGTGGTGGTGGTACCTCCCTGGTCGAACTATAATGGTTCTACCACCTTTAAAATCCCATAATGAAGAGGATGTACATTGCACATCTTGTCAGGTACCGCCATACCCTATTTAACTGTACTACTGGTTACAAAACTATTTCAGTAGCCGCAATAGACGAACATTTTGGTGCATGGAAAGACGCTGTTATCCGTGCCCTGCTATATTCTGGCAATCCCTTTGTAACCTACAACAGCTACAAAAAGAATCGGTGTAGTGGTCTACACAACCAAACAACTAACAAACGACCAGTACAAAAGATGAAATATCCAAAACGAAACAAAGACAACGCCACAGCGATCATGTTGCATGCGCCTGCGCACCGCTACAGTCGCGCGGCGTGAGAAAAACACCTTTTTTCGCGACACCGCGGTCGCCACCAACCCTTCCCGGAAGCGTTCCCACGGGTATATCCCGCTTTTTATGTAGCATCAAGCAACATAGTGTTTTTTTCAATTTAATTTTAAACAAGGTCCAAGGTGGACTTTATGCTCGCATAAATAGACGCATCGTCGTCAACCCATTATTGTCCCACTGCTGGGCACGAATCTTCTCGTAGATTGAATGAGTTTCAGGCCATAGTCAACCGCGATGGCCAAGTGCGAATTGGTAAACTTCACACACCTTTAAGAACATTTTTTTAAAAGAAGTCTCCGGTGTGTAAAATCTACTTCCAAATGTTTAACTTCAACGTAAAGCCGTGATACTTGATTTCTAATAGACGCATGAATATTCGTCGTAATCGATTCCAAATAAAATCAGAGTTTGTTCCGAAGTCGGTCACAGACGCGTTGCCGACCTTGAGGGCAATGCCAGATAGTCTACTATAATTATATCTTCCACACTACACCCTTGTATGACAAAAACGTAAATAAGTGTATCATATCGGTAACATTTACATTGTAAATAAGATTAAATGAGTCCTAATCTTTACTTTATGTAGTACGTCCTTCGATCAAATTATGATCCAAGAGAACGTATATATTTAGTGATGAAATCCTTAAGGTAAATGATACGATAGATGATAGCTACCACGAAAAAGTTTATGCATGTTTATATATAGTTAAGGTAGTAAAACCCCAACAGAGTACCACAGCCTATTTCTGCGTATTAACAACTATGTCTGTGTTTTCATTTGAAGGGTATCGTAAGAAAACACTCATGTGAGGTATTCAATGTAGGATTTGAATCAATCATGGCAACGAAGCTATCAGTGATCTCAGACAGGAGACTTTTCGTTTTAGGGTATCGTATAAGGTAACACTATCAGGTGGTCTGCACGCTCGTTTGCTACTGATCTATACTAATAAAACAGTAGAGTTTGTTTGGTTCAACGCGCTAATCTCAGGAACTACTGGTTCGAATTGAAAAAATATTTTTGTGCTAAATCGTAAGTTTATCTCGGAAGGCTTTAGGCTATATAACATCACGCTATGTTTTTGTTTTTAATAGATTGTTCTCTAATAAACGCGAACTGCGTGCCACAGCTAGTTTAATATTAAAAGTTTCAGCTAGTATTTTGTTTTCGTAGCATTGATTGTAACTCCAGCGCTACAAACCTTTGCTTCTAGCGTCATTCACTTGACGTTGAACCTTAAAAACCTAAGATCGTATTAGGCCAAGAAAATTGCTGCAAAGTGCAGCAAAATTCTAAAATTCGCTCAACGGTAACGCTTACAGCGCAAATCAACGTTTCGTGGCCTGATAAGTGTCATTGCGCGGTAAACAAAATACAAGCAACATTTATTTTGCCTCTCGCCACATCGCCCACCATCCCTTCTCAGGAAGTGTTCCCACGACTGTCCCCGCGCCAACCGTCTATATTCTAATTGCGATGTCTCTTTGTGTAGCGACGCGGCGAGTCCACAGTACGCGGGGACCTAGTAAATATAAAACCGTAAGAAACATAAAAATAATTATATCAATTTTTACGCGTTTTTTTTATTTCTATTTTTATCGCTCATTTCTTGACGTTCATCTTCGTTATACAAGGAACTGCACAATTTTATACTAATTCACTCATTTAAGGAATGGCCTGTGTGAAAGCTCGTTTGTGTCCAGAGTCGCTGAATGACCGAGACGTTGACATTTTCTACAGACGTAACCCATATAAGATTCATCGTATCTATACTGTATCTAATTTAGATATAGTACAAAAAAATAAATTTACTAAGACTCCCTAGCTAACCAAAACTAACCTCTGCATATCAGACAGGTCATTACGTCAAATTAAAAAGATTAGATTTATCTATCTAGATCTAATTGTCTAGATACTACCTACCTACTACCCTACCATAGCAGTAAATCAAATAGTAAATAAAAAAAACTTGAAATCCTCTACCCCATACCTTGTAATCATCTACGAATAATTAGGTCAAATTTTCACAGTATGCAATAAAGCTCCATTGCCCTCCTTATATTCTCCCTAAACTGTGGCATCGTAGCGCGCGGCATGTACAAAAACAGCGTCCCATTGTGGCGGCGCGTCGCGATGTAGGCCGCGGTATTAAACGCAGAGCGGCAACGTACGCACAGACACGGCACGCGTACACAACATTTGTATATTTGCACTGAAGTGTGGACCTTCGCAAATCACTGTACACGTTTATAATGAACTTGGTCTCACAAAGAAAATAGAGAAAGAAATAGGGACAAGCAGAGAGCAAAGAGAACAAGAGAGCAAAAACCAACCTTCGAAAAAAGGGGAAAAAACTGATGAATTATCCTTCAAACCTTACCTAATTGTGGAGTAAAGCCCGCATCTAGCAGTGAAACATAGAAAGAGAGTTGCCTTGAATAGTCTCTGCAAACAACTGTCAATAATATTACAAGTCGCTAGTAACTGTTGCCCTCGCATCCGGTGGCATGTTTCATACACTTATACTACAAATGAATGCAACTTACATTACAAATGTAATATGTTTCATCACATACATTTGTAATGTAAGTTGTCTCGCTCTTAGTTGTCTTTGTTTTTGTCGCCTAGCTTTCTACACTCATAACCCTACACTAAGATTCCTACAGTGTCGTAGGTGCCATGCGCACACACAAATGCGAATACATAAACACCTAGACCCAAAACAAAAATCTAAATCATTCCGACGTCTGTCTGGCCGGGGATCGAACCCGGAACTCACCGACCGGTATGATGACCGCTCCGCCACGCGTGACTTCGATATTTAATATAAAATACTTTTTAAAACATAATAAGTTTAGCAAAATATTTATCAATAGGATATTTTGGCGCTCTCGAGCCTAATCTGATTGATGTACCGCTGCGTGTCAGACCGATGACGACTCCGCCACGCGGATCGTCAAATGTAAATGTAAACGAGTAAATGGTAATCTCACGACACTTCTACTTGACACTGAACCTATGGCATTGTTCAACTCGTCCGTTGATACCGGACGCTAAAGATATTTTACGTAACCGTTGCAAACAACGTCCGATTCAAAACCGGCACAGAGCCACAATCGACCGACGAATAGAAACAGCTTTTTACAGAATCACTGCGCATACAAAAGTCGTATTGTGGGAGAAAAAACGTCGTAAATCTGTTGATTTCGCTGAAATATAAAATGTATTTAACAAACACGTCTTCAGTAAGCAATAGAATCAGTGGGGATATCGTATCGTTAACCTGATTTGATTGTAGAAAATCCTAATTGCAATATCCATCTGTTTGTAATCTAAATACTATTTACCCGACTACGGCAAAGCAAAAGTAGGGTTATGATTTTGACCAGTATGTATGTGGTTCTGGATGTTCATCTGTTCCCTAATAACTTCTAAACTAGTTATCATAATTAGATAAATAAGGTGTCGTTAGAAGCCTCTTCATTGTCCGCTGGTTATAGATTGCATGACGTTACGTTAAATTAACTACAGCGCTCTCTAGGGGACTTAAAGTAAAGAATTAAAAAATAATGTTATGGGCACAAAAATGTGAGTAACAAATTTAATGAAAGAGCTTTCTTAGCACATTTCAAATATGTAACCATTATTAGCTATTGCTTACCGCTTTGCTTGCAATCACCTAATAATTGCAAAAATTCATAAAATCGCGCATCAAATGTAAAAACCAAACGTGAGTAGGAACAATAAAAACATAGGGTAAGGTAGTCGGCTTTTAGTTTTTAAACTTTATACTTGTTTCATTGATAATTTTAAAATAACGGGCAAATGTTTGTTCAGTAATTCGACATGACCGGAACACTAAATTAAATCAGATTGAAAATTTAAATTTTTTGTATTTGGATTTTTTACCCAACTCATATTCGGACTTCGGCACTAATACATATAATACGAAATACCATAAAAAATTGTGGTGGACCTTTAAAGAACGTTAAAGTGCTAAGTGCATCGAGCCGACCGGTCGCCAAGTTATTGCACTGAAGAGGTGTTTATGTATCCTTTCACCTGTATTTATCACCAGTAGTACACAACCGTATAATTATAATACGCTTGTGTACTACTCGTTATACTGTTGTACTACTAGTTACTGGTGGAATAAATCTGGAGGCACCGCAGTGCTCCCGCCAAGTCGAGCAATAAAGTGTAATTATATTCTGACAATACCAGCGAGCTCAATCCATAGTATTTATGTCTGTTGCCAATCAAAATATCGATATATTTGGACGGTATAATTTATACTCATTTTTTGTATGTACCTAACATAAGACAGACGGGCTGCCTGGAAAGTCACCGTCGCCTATGGACATTTACATCGCCGGCTTTGAGTTTAATTCATAACAAGCTTGTTTTATCAAATATATTTTCAAAAAGTTGGTTGTCTGTAAAATTGGTTTACGGACGATAGTTTAACGTGATTACTTCATAAAAAAACATCGACGAAAAATTACACAATTTTATGCATTGATTTGATTAAAATATTATAACTGAATTATCACTATTTTGTATAATACAAAGAAGGAGTTATTTGAAAATTATATTTTTTTGACAACTTAACATTTATTTACTTACACTTGTTAATTCAAATACGTTTTCCGCGCATTCGCTTGCACGCTCGAGCTCAGTTGGAACATGACACTTTTTCGAGCAGCCGATGTTTAAAGTTCATATATAACGTTATCACGTTAAATACAAAATATGAGTCAATAAAAAATATAAATATATTGTGTATTTACACCCACTCCATATATGCATTACAATAAAAAGTCTGCTATTATTCCCCAAATCCGCGTCGCGTCGTTAGCACCGCGTTCGTAGCCTCTCGACGCAATCCCACTTGAATACAACGCCTTGCGAGTAACGTCGCTTGAGAGCCGAGTGCTGACACTCGCTGTGACGCTTGTGACTTATGCTGTGATATACATATATGCTTACTTTATTTGCCCACATCTGTAGATCTGTACCGACTTCCTTATCAGTTTGAAGTCACAAAGGAGAAGCAGAAGATGGTAAATGGCCACTCCTGTACAACTGTCACAACTTCTTATGGAACAGGAATCTACTTGAAGTGGATCATAGATGCGTTTGCTACTCTCGAGTACTGAGACGGTCGGCCCGTATATACTCGTAAAAGAGCCGCGAACCAAAACTTTCCAGCGAAACGCAAGAACCGCTTCATGTCAGAAATAGGTGTGTCGGTGGTATCTCCCCGGTCGAACTACACTGGTTCTACCACCTTATAATCATCTTATTGGACATCCATGAAAATAAATTTCATTTTCACAACGTTCATGTGAAACGGATAATAAAACACATTTGCGCTGCGGATTTAGGATATCCTAAATCTGTATCGCGTACAGTTTCTCGACGCAATAAGTGCTGACAATCTTACTCTTTCCTTTAGACTTAATTGATATTAAGTATCCTTTTTTATCACACTGATGTAGCAAACGAGCATGCAGTCCACCTGATGGTAAGTGGTTACTGCCACCCATGGACACCTATAAGCAACTACATATAGAACAGGGGGTTCATCTGAAGTCGATTACAGATGCGTTGCTACTCCCGAGGACTGAGATGATCGCCTCATATAAAAGTGAGTCGGCAACTACATAATTCCACCGAAACGCAAGAACTGCTTCACGCTAGTAATAGTTGTGGCGGTGGTACTTCCCCGGTCAAACTACATTGGTTCTACCACCTGGAGTAACAAACACACATACGTCGTCACAAACTGACGCATTTATTTAAACATATACGCTTTCTACACTCATAATTTTCTTCTGTGTCGTGGGTGCCATGGACAAACACGAATACACAAACACCACACCCAGAACAGATCTAAACTCATCATTCACATTTCTTTCTGGCCGGGGATCGAACCCGGGACCCACTGCGTGTCAGACCGGTATGGGTACCGCTCCGCCACGGAGGTCGTCTGATTTATACTATTGGTAAGATTGTAATTATGTATTTGTAGTCATATTAGTATAAACTACTAGTTTAAAGGGATGTCGTTTAAAGGGCAGTTACCGAAAAACATGAATACAAGAAATATCTTAATTCAGAGGCAACGCGTTTGTGTTCGACCTCAGGTAGTTTTCGTCCTATTAAGGGCTGACCACTTAAAATCATATGGGTTGAATGCTCTTTTGTCAATTGCACAAAAAAGCACTCGATACATTCACATTAAATGTGTTGTAACAGGCTACTCAAATAGGAGATCTGTCAAGAATACCTAAGTATATTATAAGTTTTGATTTAAATATATATTCGAAATCTTCATATAAAGTACTTCTTAACAACGCTGAAGGCTCCAAAGTAGACACGAAGAATCGACTTTTCTTCCGAAAGCTATATGGTTTCTTATTGATATTTTATGATAACTATATGCAACAGTAGATGTATGTTACATATTTGCTGTGTAGTGCGGTTTCACTCGCGTTTAAAAAAATAAAATAGTTTAAATTGCAATGTATTCTGATAGAACGTATCGATTTTAATGAAATAAGGATTAAACATTACCCCATGATATGAAATATCTAAATATATAATTATCAGTGTTGTAAATTAAATCAGCCTTTTAATTTGATGCCAGATCAAGCAGACCAACAAACATGCCAAAATTCTAAAAAATATCGAAATATCTATTATTTCTTATTCTCACGCAATCTATTTTCCTTGCATTTTTTTTCTATTAAATTAAAATTGTATATTAACTGCATTAATAATTTGAGCAAACATTGGGATTAATTACTCGTACAAATATCAATAAGTTGCAATGGCTTTTCGATGTCAATTAGACTACTACATTTTTAAGAAAAAATCCAATCACATGTAATATTATGCCGCTAATTAAAAAAAAAGTGCTTGTTTAAATTAGCATACAACAAGTCATACATTCAATTTGTTCATATAAAATTCCTTTCTAGTCAGAAGCTCTCTTTAAGAGCAAGGACACAAACGGTATCTTGACAAAACCTTCCCTTCTAGGATTTGTAATCCAGTTCAGAGATCTCGAGATAAAATCATAGTGACAGTACGCGGTTAGGCTTCATCGAATAACACGTTCACTGCAGATCATCCACCATAGGCCTGATGAGCTTACGCCATGTGCACTAGATAAAATATCTTGTTTTCTTACTCATATAAAACCCTTTTCTCCAGGAAAACTACAAACATAAATATAGTTTTCTACTCGTTATTGAAATATATGTGGTAATAAGATATTGAATCAGGCATTCTTGACCACAAGCGCACGGACTGTAAAAACGTTCCAATTTAGGCAGGCCTGTTTTGGAAGATCATCGCCATCGACCTGTTGCGAACTGTATGAAAGTTAGCACATTTTTGTCGTAGTGAACGTGATAACTAACTCCCAAGGTCTCGCCGCATTCTGTGAATCTCAAAGAGCGGTCAGTTGCCACTCCTCTTAATCACTTGACACACTGCAAAGTATAATTGCTAACGATTACCATAGTGCGTGACCGGTCTAACCGTATATATCTTTAGGATGCCAAGATTAAGTAGTAATGTCACTTTAACGCTTTGATTAAAGACGTTTTAATCACGATCTTGTAGGGAAATCTATCTTAGGAATTCATAAATAGTATTAGAATACTTATTACTTTTATATTTAGGTACAATAAATATGAGTAATTTTAATAGTGTATTACTCTCCAAATTGCTCTCAGACTCGACAACTGATACTTGCAAACTTATTATCTCCTGTTACTTGGTTTGATATGGTTTCAAGAATAAACAAGACCAAAAATGACGTTTTGAAGTCCTGGGTGAGTTAGATTCTTACATCTATCGTTGAGGACTAACTAACTACCTTTAAAGGTGATAGAACCAATGTAGTTTGACCGGGAGGGTACCACCGCCACACCTATTTCTAGCGTGAAACAGTTCTTGTGTTTCGATGGAAGAGTGTAGTTGCCGGCTCACTTCATTCACATATAGAAGAAAAGCCAATAGTAGAAATATATACTACTAGCAAGCTATAAACAATAAAATATGTTTTATTATTGCAACATACCAATATGCCTAATCCGGGATGCTACAATCATTACAACTGATTCGCGTACAACAAACAGAATGAGCCTAACAACCGCCATACCAATAATTTACCATGACGCTGGCAACAGTCCTCAGCTATAAATAATAACCAAACCAAGAATATAAAAGAGTGAGAGATAAGTAATAAACTCCAACTTATACTTCAAAAGTAGAAACAAACTTAAGTTTTACAATTTTTTATAAGACTGATTTAGATACCATACCATTCGGTCCATCTGTCACTGTACCTGTCACAGTTGTAAGCAGCTTTTTATAGAAAATTGGATTATATACATAGTTATGAAGACAATAGGTGCGTTGTAACTCCCGAGGTCGAAGATCGTAATTTCATCTCAAAAAGGATCAACTGCACCTACCAACAAAACGAAAGAGCTAAAGAACCCCCTGCTCTATAGTTGCTCACAGATGTCCATGGGTGTTAGTGGCTACTCACGATCAGGTGGAGTGCATGCTCGTTTGATACTTTAATCACAAACCATATGAAAAAAATTTTTTAACGGTATGTGTACATTTCGTATAACTTATTTACAAGAACCTTCTACATATTCACATATTCTTAGTAATGATTCGTACTTATTGCGAGACGCAAAGCACTGATACGCTGGCGTTCTGACAATCTCCACCGAAATGAGTCAAGACGAGGAGCAATGGAGTAATGGCAGTATTATCAAGATGGTCGCATGAGCTGAGCGCGATAAAATGCGAGATTTAGGAGAGATCACTTGATTTTGGTGGCCAAGTCCTCAATCTTTTATAGCTGTCTATATTTTACTATAATCTATCTTATTGATATTATAAGGGTGAAAATTCTTGAAAATGGGTGGGTAGATCATGACCACGATTAGAATTATCAAAAAGGAGTGGCTAGATTTTTCCGACGGTTACTAAGTTATGTTGATCGAACGGACGAAATGATGGAAGATGCTTAATATAATTGTTGGCCGCAACACCTTTTATATCACCTTTTTTCTTCCCGAGGGAGATAGCTTCAAAAGGTACCCTGGCTTCGTGGAAGTGACGCCAGGTTATATGGGATTTTTACCGCACAACCCCCAGGACGCCGTCCTCGGCGCTGCGAAGAAGACTCCGTGATCTCCAAAGGAACGCAACCGAAGTCCTTTTATAACACCCTATTTGGCTAGAGACAGGAAGAGAACCCTGATGGAAAAAAGGGATAGTAATAAAAAGCCCGACTATCATACAAGTGTTCCAAACATTACCTACTACTAAATCTTATCATTACTACTGAAACTCGCACGTAATTCATCGCACTTATTCGCGTTCGCACAATCGCCTGCTTGGGCCGACGACACTTCAATATTGGAGTGACTTTCATCACGAGCGCGGTCTACGTGCCCGATTGCCATCGTTCGTTATTTTCATTACAACTGCGAGATGATGCAATATCTTATCTGTGCGCTCTACGCCGTCGTGTCGGCGGATGGGCATGAAAACGCGGGTCGACGCCGCCACCGCGCCGCCATTAGCGCCAACGCGACTAACACCACACTTTACAACGGACAGGCCCGTTACTATTTTCCGAAGTTTTAATTTCATTTCTTTTTAGGTAATTAGGTGTCTTCATATTAGATATAAATTATTATTGCTTTACGGTTAAGGAAAATATTGCGAGGAATCCAACACGCCTGAATCAAAAAAAAAAAAGAAGATCTCAAAGGTGCGTACTACCGATCCGTTTTGGGCAGCGCGGTAGACGATGGCCTAAAAACTCTCTCATTCTGAGAGAAGACCCGTGCCCTGTATAGGGACAATAAAGGTTAACGACTTGTGTCTTCGATGTTTTCTCTTCTGTTTACGAGTTGTCGTTTATTACTAGGTGTGATCGAAGTCAAGATCTACATGGTTATAACTATTTGTACCTTGCAACAGCAACGTTAAGCCATATTGTGGGCAGAATTGAAAAGTCAGGTAAGATGATGAGGCATTCCGATTTTATTGATATATTTTTTTGTTTTACCTCTTATTTTTATATACTTTAAGTTAGAAACCTAATTAAAGCGGCACCCTTTACTCTTGGAAGTGCTCATCATTCAGTAATAATAATTACTTCCCTCCTTCTACAGACATTTTGGGTATATGCATATAAGCTACTTGGCCTTTGTCATATAAATCTATATCAAATTTACGAACATTATTAGAATATTACCAAAAATACTTGCTGGAATATTTCTGGAAAAAAGAATAATCCGGATTTTTTTATCAAACATGGCGACTTTACACGCGACACGAATCCGGTACCACTTGATGGGACTCGTCTCGAGATATCCGCTTTCAGTGCGTGCGCTGTTTTGATCGTAAGACACACGCAAATTAACGTAAGGAAATAAAATGGGGCGCGTATTATCATACAAAGGTCTCGTAGGCCAGTAAAGATTTACTTATACGCTGTCTTTGAGATGTTGGTTTGCTTTGCCTTGTTATTGGTAAACAAGTAACTGCACCTCATAGACTCTTTCCGCAAATCCAATATTGAAATCAAGCGTCAAATAAGACGTACATCCTCTCTAAAAAATATCACAGAGGAATTGGACGACCCACGTGGACGAGCGGTCACCACACCGATCTGACGCGCAATGGGTCCCAGGTGAATGATGAGTTTAGATTTCTGTTCTGAGTCTGGGTGTTTGTGTATTCGTGTTTGTGTGTCCATGGCACCCACGAC
>DWNE01002378.1:0-19039 GCA_018249875.1 Cecropterus toxeus | reverse complement strand
GTTCTAGTAATTTAAACATATAGTAGTTAGGTAGTTATTAGTAGTAACAACCTATTTGAAACCACTAAAAGATCTGATTTATTTTAGCCAACATATTACAGGTGATATTACAATATTACCAGGTAGTAGAACTAATGTAGTTCAACCGGGGAAGTTCCACCGCCACGCCTTTTTCTAGCGTGAAGCAGTTCGTGCGTTTCGGTGGAAGGGTGTGGATGCCGGCTCACTTATACATACACGAGGCAACCATCTTAGTCCTCGATAGTAGTAACGTATCTGTGATTGACTTCAGGTAGAAACCCTGTTCTATTTGTTGGTGCTTACAGATGTCCATGGGCTGCAGTAACCACTGACCATCAGGTGGACTGCATGCTCGTTTGCTACTTCATTCTTATAAAAAAACGTGACTGTAATATTTCTGATATTTTAGTTTACTTATTTTAGCTTGATGCAGTTCGATTGGAAGAGTGTGCCGAATTCGAGGAGATCATGTAGTCTTCAAAAGTGGCAACGCATCTGTAATAGACTTCAGATGCAACTTATGTTCTTGCATCTTGTAAAATGAAAAAACAGTTATCAACACAAGCCGAATCTTAAGATGCAAGGGAGTGTAATATAAGTATAGAAAACGAGATTTGTGTATGTCTATATATGAGAAAATTGCATGATAAATGAAAGTAAACAATTATAGATTATTTCATAACATTTCGCAATATTAACGGCAAATTTACGCGCATAAATCTATCTAGCGTGTTATGAACCGCTTAACGAACAAATTTGTAAACAAAACCCGTATTAAAAGTTTATGATCGATCAAAATTTACGATCGCTATCTATTTTTAGCAGTTCAGATATTGCATCTAGTCGATAATGTATCAGAGCTAGTCTTTGAAAACTAGATGATAGGAATCAAAATTGTTTGAATTTAACGTTATTGAAGTTCAATTGCTGTTTGTAAACTTTTCGATCCTATTTCAATTGTTTGAGCTACTGTAACGACCACTACGAATGTTTAAACTGAATGTTTACTTAATTTTACAGTATTACAATGTTGCTAACCATATCAATGCACTCTACTCGTACGTACCTCGAGAATGTTTCCAATACAAGATGTTACAAGCATAATATTAGAAGATGATCTAAATAATTAGTAACAATAATTTTTATATTTCAAGTAACTGAGTACATTTGTCTATCTAGACTATTAATAGTCATGATCAGGATGGTGGTAGAGCTCTGCCGAACATAAGGTATCAGGAAACTACTACAACTTTTAAGTATCTTTAGTATCAAAACAATTGACACGTGCTTCGGAAAATAGCCCGGCTGAGCTTTAGGCTCGCCACAAAACCCCGATGAAGTTGTAAAGGCCAATAGGGCCAACAGTAACTACACGAATTTGGAAAAAAAAATCAGATAATATTCCTGGTATATACCAGTACCTTGGTAATCACATCAGTATTCTTTAACTAAGATCGTAAATTTGTGGGTGTAGATGGTTTGTGTATTATTTATATTTAATCTTTAAAAAAAAAAAGATTATTTAATCTTTTTTATAAAAGAACTTGTATATGTGTATAAATAAGATTTCGCTTATTGCTTTAAAAAAATACAATGTTTTTTTAAAATAATATTTAGTACAAGTTTTAGTAGAAGGTAACCCTAAAGGATTAGCCCTACGTAAAGTTTAGGAGCTTCACGTCTGTGTTGCAATTCTTGAGGTCTTAGTAGGAATGCATTATGAAGCTCTATCTCACACCCCATTATTACTAATCGTTTGTTGTACGTAGCATTATAAAGCGACACAAATATGAGTGAGCTCCCGACTCGTAATATTTACGGCGCCGTTAATGTCTTTAGCAATTGAAAACAACTTAAAGGTCTCAACAAACACCCAATCGGCATATCACGCGCGGCGCGATCCGTTACTACTCGAATATCGCTCGGGGCACGTATTTTTCTCATAAATAGAAACTCAAACAGTGCCATTATAGATAGGAAATTGTCGCGGCCGTGTAGGGTAAAAGGCACGACATCTGACGCGTTCGTCCGACCCACTTTCCAACGGCGCAAGTGACGAGCGCCGGACGACTTTCACGTTATATTGGAGCAACAAAAACGTGTCGCAATTTCCTTGATGGATTAATTGTGACAATTTATAGGGCAATATATAAGTATCAACTTTTTTGCTTAAAATTATAGCTCAAGTTTTGCTACGTGTTTTAGAATTGAAGCAAGATGTGTAATATAAAATCCAAGTAGATACCTATAATATACTTTATTATTATCACTACATTAGACTGCTACATAGGCATCTAGGCTTATTTCTTGGCCTAGTGAAAATCAAATTGATGAATTAAGATGATCGTTAATAACTATTCAAACCTCTGGAGGTTTGAATAGTTATTAACGTGTCTTGGTGTGAGTGATGACGAGGATTTTTAAAAGCGAGAAAATGCATTTTCAGCTCCCATTTTTTCTATCCCTTGTATGTTGAACTGCTACTCCTCATAATTCCTAATAAATTGTTATTCTTTAGTTCAATGTAACGCCACCGTGTAGCGACGTGCATTTGGTTTCTATTATCTCCCTTCACACGCTTCACTATTTGACATTTTGTATTTCTATAATTATCAAGCTCATGCACTGGAAACTATTTGATATACCTACATAGCCACCACACGCACTACACACACGCACAACTACTATCATATATTGCGCTAACTAGTTAATTAACCTTCACGACTAGATAGATTTTATAATAAACTATACAAACATTGATTTATAATAATTAACTTTCAGCCACAGTGAACATTAATATTTCTTACATTTCAAGTCTCGTTAAATTAGCAATAAAATTTTATTGTGTTTACTAAACATTAGACATGATATAATCGAGTGTAGTTTCTCTAGAAACCTCAAGAGCACCTGGTTCTGGCTGTGTCACACGATCCATCAATCAGCCGCGAAGTAAAGTTGCCACTGCAAGCCACCGGATTAGCTGTAATAGGCAAGCGTGTAGCTCGCTGACACTTCAATATACATACACTCACAAACAATTCTCAACTCTACAACGAAATGTATAGACGCCAAAAATGTTCGCAGCGTTTGGACATATGGCATAATAATTCATGTTTGTTATAGAACAAATCGCGATTAACACGTGACAACAGATGGTGATCTCGCCTTATAAGCGCCGGTTATATTAGATGTGCGAATAGATGAAGACGTAAATTGTGCGCGCAATTTGAATGTTGAAATAAATTGCACGCCCGTTAACTCATACAAATAATTAACGCGGTCCGCTTAGAAATCTCATCACGCGGAAACTTGTTTCAGTCAGATTAGGTATCATCGCTCTTATTACCCGCGAAGCCTACTTTAAGGCTACAAATTCGATTAGCTGGCTTCCTGTTCGTTCATTTTCCACGCGAACTGATTGTATCGGCAAATATTGGATGAAAATCACCGATTTCCTGTTTGTACATAAATTGTGATTGCATTTCGATACTGCGATTGCGAAATTTCGAACGTTCGACCATAGCTCAAAGGTTAAACGATTTGGAGCAATATTGCATGGAATTATAATGGATGCTTTTGTGCAAAGTGAAAGTTATCGATCATATTAAACGATGAGATTATTTGTTAACAAAACTTCGCAATTGTTATTGAAGTATCTCTATGTTAATTTAATTCTATGACCTGTAACATTAAAAAGGATAAAGTTCTGTCTAGTTCTAAGACTAAATTGTTATCGACATGTGTAAACTAAAATAAAAATCGCAATCAATCAGAGTAGCTTGTTAGTGAGACTTTAATTTTTCCCACCAAAGAACTAGATCCAGGAACATGAGTTAATCGTGTAACTTGAAACATAGTATCACTGTGCAAATCCAGTTAAAATTAAAAGCAATTACAAATTACTAAGCAACAAAAAGCAGGAAAGTCCGATTCCTATACGTGGAGCATGAAACAGAAAACTTGTACTTGTTCTCGAGGAAAAGTTCGCAAGGGACAGTGCGTACCTTGTATTGGGAGCTTGCATAGACAAATACGACGAGCGATTCGTGATGGCTTGCGGATAATGTCAATTAGTGGTACCGCAAGCGTCGATCGGTCTTAATCGAGTCGCGTATATGGAGCGTGAAAGTGTTGCATAAAATAATTACGCCTACAAACTAGGGGATTTACGCCTCATTAGCCCGTGGCTCGGGTGTGATTGATGGGTTCGCTCGGTGCTTGCGGTCGTGCCCTCTTACGTCTCCTATATCGTTGGCTAGGAAGCCAAGACATTCCACTCGATGTAACTCTACCATCCGTACGTTTTTAAAAGCGAAGTGATCGTGAAACAACACGATGTATGACATAACTTGTTGTGTTTAGTACAATTTTCTTAAAATTTAATAATTTTTAACCGTTCTAAAAATGCACGTTTACTATATAAACGGTACAGGATTATGCATCCTGTTGTATTAAAATAAAACTATTCTTATATTAGTAGGCTAAGAGTAATTAACGGCTCGACTTTCAATCGTTTGCGCGCGCTCGATGGGATTGCAACAGTCGAATATGTAAGTAAAAAACAATTACTAATTTCAAGACGCCTACCAAATATTCGTATTATTTGCGGTTATTTACAGCTTCCACTTTTAGCGCCCATCAAAGTATAACTTCAGAACTATCTAAAGCATTTTCATTTACAAAAATGTCAATGTAGTGTGTATAAACTGTTAACTACGTACGAGAACTCTTAAGTATTGTTTAGCATGTTAACACATGTGCTCGTGTACAATAAAACATTTTTGCATGCTCAATTTTGACATAACACGCCTATTCAGCTATTGTGTACAGTTCGCGGGTCGTCGACCCTCGGTTACGTAACCAAACTGTTTACCTACATAACGCGTATGCGTATAAATGGCGTAAGCGACATATGCAAGAAAAAAGTTAAATGTCTTACAACCGTTAAAAATATTTAATACATATACATGAATACTATAAATGATGTAAAGTGAATGTTCAAAGTGCGATAAGTGAGTAGTAGGTCCGTATATCGCCAAAGTGTCAATGAAATTTAGTAACCAAATATGTTTTTGAAAAGGGAAAAAATATAATTTAATACTTAGTATTACACTATATTTTTTCTCTTTTCAAAAACAATTAAGATACTATGAAAAAAAAATGACAGACTGATGCAATGCCTTGTCTTTCCAATTTTTCTCTATGGTGCCAAAACTTGGTTTCTGAGATTACGGGACCGCCGTAAAGTCGACGCCTCCTGAGAATCCCGTGGACGGCATTTCGCACTAATGTTTCAATCCTCAAAGAACTTCACATTAAAGACAGACTATCTTCCATCGTACAACTACGGATACTGAAGTTCTTTGGTCACATCTCTAGAAACGAGAATTCGATTGAGAGGCCTGTCGTCCAGGGCCAGGTAGAAGGCAAGAGAGCACGCGGTCGGTCACCAACACGCTGGACTGACCTGATTAAAAAAACTACTGAGTCCACCATGGTCCAATGTACTCGGTACGCCTCTGACCGACGAAAATGGAAGAACATCGCCAGGAGAGCAGTCCTCGGGAACACTGACCACCTACCAAATACATCTCCGTGTATCTCCTCAGAGCAATCACGACCACTCTAACAAGAGTGTCCGACTAAGAAGAAGAAAAAAAATAAAAATAAAAATAATTATAGATTTCGTTTAAAAGTTACACGCTGTATTGTATCCTAATCTGTTTCTCTACAAATAACAAAACTTTTAGCATACTGACTTTTTTATAGTAAACAATAAAGGGCAATTTCTTTCTGACATGTTTACAAAAGACCCGTAAAAAGCTATCTACTCATTTCGTTAATCGCGTTAACATATAGTAAAATCGGTACTTACTCTATTTTGACACGCAGAAAACGTGTAACCGATTTGCTAATACCCAGAACAGACGCCTACGCACATCTGCATAAACATGATGTATCGTACGCGAACATTGTTAAAACATGCAGATGAATGGATATCGGCTATCAGATGTATCTAGTACGAGTAATACGCGCGTTTGAATATAGGATTTCGTTTTAGACAATCCACATTTTATAAAATTGAAGTGGCAAGCATATAGTCATCTGATGCTTATTTTTTTATCACATTGAAGTTACAAACGAGAATGCAGTCCACCTGCTAGTAAATAGCCACTGCCTCCTATCAGCAAGCAACTTCATATTAAATAGGTGGTCTATCTAACTTCGATCACAGGTGCCTTGCTACTCCTGAGGACTGAGATGGTACCTCATATATAAGAAAGCCGGCAATCCAAACGGCACCCTTTCCAAACCAAAACGCAAGAACTGCTTCACGCTAGAAATAGGTGTGGAGGTGGTACCTCCCAGATCGAATTTCACTCGTTTTTTCACCTGGCAAATGTTGCCCGCTGACACCTTTAAGCAATTTCATATAAAACAGGAGTACTGTGTAAGATTTTTATCTAATCTTTTTATTTTTGTGCAATTGTCCGATGAATAAAATGTCCGATGGCAAGTGATTATCACCGTCTATGTACAATCAATCAACCCGGAACAAGATTGACGTCCTACCTGAGGTCCATGGGCGGCAGTAACCACTTACCATCAGGTGGGCTGTTTGCTCGTTTGCTATTTCATATTTATATAAAAAATAACTCGTTATTTTAAGTATGAAATACTAGCAAATGTCCGATTTAAAAGAAACATAATATATACAGCTAAATACTTATATGCTTCTCAGTTTATGTTATTTCAAGTAACAAAAGAGACTATATGCAAATCAAAGTGACCATTTGAATAATTCCGCTAAACTGAATGCTCTGATAAGCTTAACTAAAGCTCCAACGTCCATATTATCGTTAGGAATTATGGTCGCCACGCACTAGCGACCGCCCGCTGCTCCGCGTGGGCTCTGCCTGCCCTGTTTGTTTGCGAGACAGACACGCAGATGTTTCGCTGCGATACGTCAGATGTGACTTACGTTGTGGTTGCACTTGATTGACTTATGCTCTTACGACATGTTGCCTACGCGTAATGAGAGCGTAAGAAAGGTGTTTTGACAGCGCCTTAAGTACAGGCTTATAAAGATTCCTCCAAATGACGTACGTTTCGCCCGTACATCATTGTATAAGCGTAATGTTAACGGTGACTGCTTTGAGGAAACTTAATTAACTCGTAGCAAGAGCACTATATGTAATTATATAGTTGTACACGCGTAGTCAATTTCATAAGTGAGGTAACATTTCTTAAGTTTAACTGATGTCTTAAATATCGTTATTATCTGCTTAAATTATTTCACTATCTTAAATGGATTTTATTAATATTGCAAGTAGGTATATGTACGTAGATGTACCATCAGACTTGTATTGAATGTCCAACATTTTTCTGATATTTATTCCGGATACAACTAATTTATTTTGCCTTTATGGGGATACATATGCGTAATGTTTATTAAAGGATTTTACAATAAACCCACTGAACGGATAAATTATTATAAATTAATGCTTCATTAAGAACTGCCTTTCGTTAAGTATTAACTGGCCGAGTGCTACCTTTTCTCGTGGGAAAAGACTATATATAATCTACAAAGGAAACAGTTAACATAATAATTAAAATAAAGCGAATTACAGTGCCCAGTAACCGGTGGGTGGCTTGGATATTAATTGTATTCAATTATCTTAAATTTACTTTAAAGTATAGGTACGCTTTGACGCCAATTTACTTATCAGTTTATTAATGACATTACCATAACGCTGAATTAATATAAGTTAATATATATCTGGCCGAGAAGTATCAGTCTTGATTAGTAGGTGGGTAACATTCTGCCCCATCACTTCGATAAATAATGCGTCTAAGGGACAGAATAAACGAGATGGTCAGCAGTGCCTTCCTGTGTCTCATCGACAACTACTGCGATCACCTACACGCAAGCCAAGCCACGTAACATTGGTACAAATCCCAATTAGTCCTATGTCCCTAAGTCCAGCGTGGAATCCAAAAGAATGATGGAATACCCATTCCACTTTTTGCGTACACCTAACTTATAAGGACGATTTTTAAAGTTGTAACACATATACAAAGTACGTGAATTTATTTCAAAATCCTTCTTCGGAATAGGATATTGTGTTTTGAAAATATTTTTTTTATAAAAATATGAATGCAATGCCATATATAAAGAGCGGACTATTATGAATGCAGACCACTTCATTTCTGAAGCACCGTATTTTCCACGGGTCATGTGAAATAGCAATATGAAAAGCCTAGCTTATTTGAAAACGTACATACATTTAGAAATTGCTTTTCAACTTGTTTTGCCATTTCCGATTTGTATAAACATACGAATTGGAAATGGGAAATAAAAAAATATTTCTAGCGAATTTGCCCCTGGTTCTACTAATTCTACCTACTAGTTCGTGAATTATTTAAAAATTATGTTTTACATATTGTTTTATCTCGCAGCGTGCCGAAGTATTGAGAATATAAATATTTAATACGGTACTATTATTATCCACATCATACATTACTTAATGAACTCAACTCTAAGTTGCGTTTAATTAAGATTTTTCACTTCAACTTGTACTGTTAAATTCACACAACAGTGTACTGAATCGCTATTTATATTATACAATCAATTCTATGAGCTTATACAGTTAGTGGGAGATAATAATTTCCTTATATCGCCACAACGACACATCTGATGCCCCCGCGTCGCAACAAAAGGACCTTTAAGCTTAAACACGATTCGGTCCGTTTGCCCGCGACATATAAATTATTCAAAGGCATGTAAACAGACACCATATAAGCGCATGACCTGCATCGTGACACTTTATCTATTCTCAGTCCCAAACAAGTGTTTATAATGAAGACATTAAAATTCTTGGCCTTTTCGAGAGGCTAGAAACACCGTTAGTGCTATATGTATATGCTCTATAAACATTCAATTATTTATGGGGGCTTTCTCGACGCCAGATGGTCTGCCGCGCTGACCTTACGCGGTTTTGCAATGACGTTCGTCTCGTCCACCAAAACTGTATTAAAAATAGATGTAATCTCGATAAGGTTTGCGTCTCGCTAATCGCTTTTGATTTTCTGAATTGTTTCATGTTTTCCATGAGGTAAACCATACTAAAAGAAATGACAAGTACCTGTAAAATAATATAAACATATCGTCAGCGATGTCAAGAAGAATTCAATATTTTTTCACGTGTCAAGTATTGAAGAATTTCAAGTTTAATACTGATCATGTGGGTTCAGTTGTATGTACAATTTAATGAATATTTACAAGATCACCGATTGCAATTAGCACTGAACATAGGGATTACATAGCTTTTTGGTTAATTTTATATACATATGTATAAAAACTTATTTAAAACATCAAAATAACCACTGGGACGCTGTGAATTTTTATAATGAATTGTTGTTATATGTAGTCGAGAACTTTATTATGGATCGCATCCCCTCGTTAGTCGAGGCTAACAAATAATTAAAGCAATCGCCACAAGCACCATTCAATCAGTCAGTAATAGCGAACTGTAAGAAAAAATCAAAACGTTGCATAATAAAAAGTTTTCAATCAAGCGTCCCGCTGATTGGCACCAATCAGTTGCCGGACAAAAAATAACATTAGCTGGCAATTGATGGCCGCCAGACAAATCCACATCGTTTAATGTGAGAGCGATGTTTATTCTTTTTACGCGGTAGGCATGACCGTCGGAGATCGATAAACGATTAATAGAACAAAAAATATATCGATATTGTATAACTTAAGCGATGAACTATTTACATTAATGTATCTCGTACACCAATAAAAATATTTCTATGAACTGATATCGGGTAGTTTGGTTTTATCAGTTGCAATAATATTTTTCAAATGAAAAATATTGTGGCCATATTTGTTGATTGTTGTTGTTTAGGAATTAATTGTTACATAAATATTTTTCATACATGATAGGACAGAAAGGTAAAAGAGAGCGGTAAGTGAAACAAACCGACAAAAATAGATTTTGGAAAATCTGTGTTCTATCTAGTTTTCGATATTCTTATGAATCTGTACATCAGAGTCCGATTCTAATTTAAGAATCGATCTTTTTCGGGGATATCGCCATCCCTATGACGTGGATAAATAAAGATTCGCTCGGCGCCGTGTTGTGTCGTCTACGGAGATGTGAAATGGCGGATTCCAAGATTTCGCACGCAATAAAAAACATTGGCACGTTGGCACCGGCGGGATTTCAATAAAGCTTTATAACATATTGTGTTCGTCATTCGAGTGTACGTCATCATGTTTCTTAGTTTTAATTTCGTACGATCGCCTGGATCGTGAATACGCCATTTATCTGTCTTAAGTTTTCAGTTACGACGATTTCTCCGATCTTGTATTGTGAATAATTATTGCTTTTATTTCATATTCGTGCTTAAGTATTCGTGTATTACTTACGAAACGAAAAAAAAGTCAATACATTTTTCTAAACGTCAAATCAAGATAGACTTGGTTTAAACATACCTTGAACATTTTTTTAAAGAAAAAATACTTAAAATGAATGTGTGGTCCTTCTAATGTTATAAATGCGATAGGATGTACGTTTATTACGTTGTATGTTTATTTCTCTTTCTATAAAAACTGTTGTTCGGATTTCGGTGAAATTTCGCCGTGGTAAACGTGACCAAAACCACGGAATAAGGCTAGTATGCTATATTAATCATTAAGTTCATTGCCTTATCTTTTCGATAAGAAACGTGTATCAATCAGAAAATACCACAGCATCGCGGACCAGAATAGTTTCGCGTAACCGTTGCGTAAATTATACGTCGGGTAGCCCTCATCCGCAGTCCGACTGCTATTTTCATATTGACAACCGATAATACGTTCATACGTTCTAGAGCAGAGGTTCTCAAACTTGACTTACGCCCTCATTAAAACGATAAATGATTTTAGCGCTTCCAAAATATACAGAAATTTCCGACTTTTAGACCCCTCCTCTCGTCCTTGTCACAGCTGGTCACATTTGTAAGTCCCTCTTTCCTCGTGAGATGTCACTTTTTGCAAATGATAGATTATTTATTTATATAAATTATTATATTCAAACAGCAGTCTCAATTTAAATGAGATTGTAATACTTACATATAGGTATTTGAATTTGTGGCATTACAAAATTTAGAACCCCTCCCCACCTCTTTGTCGCACAGATCTCATATATGACCCCTAAGAACAATATCATCTTAGTATAAGACATTAAAATACCATAAATCAGTTGTCGCTTCTTGAGCACCTATTACTGCCTTTATACCTGCAGCGCCCCCTTTCGAGGTGCACTTTGAGAAAGTCTGTTCAAGACCGCGGCATGAATCAACGTCCGGTAGGTATTAGCTTTGGAGTTCGGCCAAAGTTCGGAAACAAATGAAAAACGCGACGGCCTTGAGCCGATCTTCAGTTCTGATTGACGGTTCTCTCCCACAGCATAGGTTTGTTGCTAATAAACTTCGCGCACGCAAAGAGACAGCACGCGGACGTAAAGCCGCTGTAGGTTGTTTGGTTTGTTTAATGAGATTCGTCCGGTCTTTCATGTTTGTTGCTAGTATTAAAGTAACAGACAGGCGTAATCAGCCCGATTCGAAGTAGTTTCTTCTACTAGGTCTAACTCTTTAAGTTTAGTTATGAATATAGTGCTACAGAATAGAGATATCTTATGTCAGTTAAAATTAACATTAAGGGAAATTCACTTTAAGCAATCAACTTATGCGAGATTTATACACGATCTCTTAAATTTTTTCTGCATGACATAGGTACATGTGTAGAAAGAGAAACCTCACACTTTTCATTAGTAACCTATTTTTATTTTGTTATAATTATATCTGCCTAATATTATTGGTTTCAATTATGAAACAGAAGTAGTACATAAAAAGTCATGATTTTGTTTTAATACTCTTAGTACGAGTTTATTACGTCGCCTCGTTCACCGTTTACCTTTACGCCCATGTAATGAACAGTGTACCTTTAAATTTTCGCCAGCTGTACCTTGATTATTTATATAACATTGCAATTTTAAGCGAAAACGTAAATAGAGTTTTGAAACGTAATAAACTCGTGCTAAAGCCACTGGTCTTAATACTAACATCACGCTAACTTTCAGATTTAATTACGACCTGCAAAGAAAACTCCATTTACGAACCCGTGACACTTCATATTATTCCGATCATTAATCAACTCTCGTTTAATTAAACAACGACACGAATACGGCTATTGACGAAAAAAAATATAATGAATCGAGCTGTCAGTCGCAAATGTTCCTATATGGCGAACTAAGTGGTTCTAACGACGCCAGGGTAATGACCCACGGTCGTGATCCATTTTATCAGTTAATCATTGGACGAACCGAATGAGTGACGTAATCGATCCTTTGTTATCCAACCCTGACATTGTTGGCTTGTGCTTAATTAATTTATACCAAAATTAAATGGGATTCAATCGGACGCGGTTATACTTATACAAGGGAATGACGTAGCCCTCCCTAAGCAATATAAACATACGAAACATTGTTTTTGATTTATTAATGTACCACACGTATTTCTAGCGTGGAGCAGTTCTTGCTTTTCGGTGGAAGGGTGTGGTTGCCGGCTCACTATTATATGAGGCAACCATCTCAGTCCTCGGGAATGGCAACGCATCTGTGATATACTTAATATAGAACCCCTGTTCTATATGAAGTTGCTTACAAATGTCCATGGGCGACAGTAACCACTTACCATCAGGTGGGCTGCTTGCTCGTTTGCTACTTCATATTTATAAAAAAAATGTCACTCAATTGTTGGTTCAAATGCACTATAAGGTGATCTATCTTAGTACTCAGGTTCAAGAAACTTAGTCTTGACCAACTTTAGGTAGACTTTCCTTTTAGTCCATTAGTGGCATAGATCACTTATCAATAGATGGACTGCTGATGATGCTCATTTGTTAGTAATTTCATGATATAACCTAAGGTCATACTTACTTATTTGCAAGTTAACATAACACCTGTTTGTTTATATCGCATAGGCCAATATGTGTTCGATTAGAACATTTCTTAAAAAAGATAATAAAAGTTAAAGGAAGAGGCAAGCTAATCTCACCATAAAAGTAATGTACAAGTTTCATCCTTAAAATAATATGAAGACATTAGTACAACCCTAAGTCTCGTGTAAAAACATAATAATGCGTGAGAGCGTAAAATAAATCAAAAACAATAAAAGTCAATATCGTATTCCAGTAACCGAAATTTGAGTAGTAACAGCCACGAATGTACACGCAGCGCGGTCCGATACCTATCAGGTGGTTATAAAGTCCGAATCGAAAGTAATTTAACGTCGATAACGATCTTAACTGACCGTTCTAAGGTCAGTCCTCACTGAATGTTTTATGCACGAATTGGTAGGTAGGTGAGTCTACATGCGGTGACATTGACCGCAGAAAGTTCGCGTTGCGTCATACGCATGAGTAGGGTTGGCACCTTTTGGAAGCTTAAAGTATACGTCGTGAAAGTATATTGTTGGTTGTTGCAAATAAAACACAGGAAATCTAGATATTTTGACGGCGAATAAAAAAATTACCTATAATATTAAATAAAATGCTTACGAATAACTTTTTTTATAAAAATGACGTAGCAAACGACCATGCAATCCACCTGATGGTAAGTGATTATTGCCGCCCATGGACATCAGTAAGCAACTTCATATGAACAGGGGTTTTATCTGAAGTCGATCACAGATGACTCATATACAAGTAAGCCAGGTTACCGGCTCACTTCGCCCTTCCACTTCGCACTAAAACTGCTACACGCTAGAAACAGTTGTGGCGGTGGTACTTCTTCGGTCGAACTTCATTGGTTCTACCACCTGGTAAACTTTCTTTTAAACTTTTGAAAAATGTAGTATTTTCGAGTAGTTTATTGTTCTCATGAAGTATATAGTACATTGCCGCAAATAACGTACAATGCTGTGTATTATAAAAGTTACGGTGGCAACCCTAACCATGAGGCCGCTTTGCGTAACCCGGTCTCACGACTACACCATTTATTACTATTTTTATGACTCACATTACACGTAGGTACCTGATCCCGAAAATCGTCTGTACAAGATTGTTGCAATGACGATCTGTACGAAAGTATAGAAATCGTAATAAAAATTTACATGTAATAATCTTGTTAAAGTTTAGTAGCATTTTCATACGTAAAGCTACGTAAAACTTTACCTATGATAATGCTGAATGCTAATGTTTCATTATTATAACACTAATCTGATAGCGATACTTTTACAATATGCAGAAATAATAATAAATGTTTCCTTGTATTTATCTTAAAGATTGAGCGATTTCACGCAGCAGGTAATAAATAATAGAGCAAACGATAGAGCTCTGTAGGAATGTACATAAATATATGATTTTAAGCTGATATTATCGCGGAATTGATTCATTTTAATATGTACCCGTAACATATTAAAATGTACATAAATATTCAACAACTTTGAAATACAGTACTCTTGTAAGTAAATCGAAAGATAAATGAATATTTTGATGGTGATGTAGATTAATGATAGTGCTGTATACTTACCGGTAATCTGTCGCTTAGCGGTAATTCGCTAATTGATGATTTGCATTTTCAATTCATTTGTTTGTTGTGTTAATGCCTAGTCCACTGATGTAAGTTCTTAACAGTTGGTATATATTTATCATAAGCACTCGGGAAATTCGCAATAATAGAAGGGAATCTACGGTTCAATTTCAAAGATTTATTTCCTAATATTACTTTAATAAATCACTTGAGAAAGAAAATATAGGTCAAACTTTCACGACAAATCTTCTATAAACGAGCAATTGTCGGGCAAAAAACCTTTTTTATTAAAATAATTGTATTAATTTCTTTTTGTAACAGCGTATTATGGATGTTGTAATATTAAGCGACACCTGGTCCTGACGATTAAGATACCTTTTATCACCATTAAAGCAATCTGTTATTGACTTCTGATTTGCGCATAGCTAAAACGCTAAACGCTTTCTACACTCATAGCCCCATAGTAGGATTTTCTCCTGTGTCTTCGATGTCATGTACACAAAGACGAATACACAAACACCCAGACCCAGAAGAGAAATCTAAACTCATCAATCACATTTCTGTCTGGCCGGGGATCGAACCCGGGACCCACTGCGGATTACACCGGTATGGTGACCGCTCCACACTGCGAGTCGTCGATAGCTTCTGCTTGAAGCTGCATTACTCGAAGTCAAATACGATTCGGATTCCTCTTTCCGCATGAATATGAAATCCATACCATTCGACTAGCATTAATGAAAGGCAAACCCAATTCAAGTTCTTTCCTCATAAAGATGAAATTCATAATATTACGTTACGTTTCTACGGCTATACTATGAAATCGATTTTGTAGTTTAAAATGACGGTAATTCCACAATTTAGGAAGTAGGACGTTATTCAGATTTCAACCCCTGACTAAGTCATATTAGGTTATCTAATTGAAACCAAAGGAAATAAATATTGGTATATAGGAATTTAAGCAAAAATATGTATTTTATTTGTACGGTCTACTTCTTCAGGGGTTGACGTGCAATGTCGCATCTTACGAGTAACGGTTAAATTTATTATTTTTTCTAAAATCCCTTCAATGTTTCGCATGTCCCGGTTACAGGTAGTAAAATATAAAACAATGAAATATCCTGGGTGCGGTTCAAATCCGCGCTTTGCATAACATCTCCGCTCCCATGAATCATCCACGTAGATGAGATATGGCGGCCATTCATCGTTTCTACAATCTACATCGCGGTTCACTCGGAATGCTTTATTTGTTCGCCAGTTATACTCGCACTTGCGACGACGGTCTAATATATTTTAGTCAAGTTGGAAGCAAGTCTTATGTGCACTGCTGTGAACGGATTCTCAAATACGTGTACTCGAATACTCGTAGTTACACCTGAAGTGTACTTTGTCTCTATACCAATTACCGCAAATAAGTTCGAAAAGTTCGATCGGGTAGGTACCACCGCCACATGTATGCGTGTAGCAGTTCTTGTGTTTTGGTGGAAAGGTGTGCATGCATGCTACATATGACGACTGTTTTATAATGAGTCATTTGCGGTTGTCTATAGAAGACAATGGTCATGTATCTTCAGGTTTAGGACATGCTCGTTTGCTACCATAATATTTTAAAGACAATATGGAGTACAGGCCAATCCCCGTTGGAAGTTTTCAAAAAGTCCACACAAAACTGAAAATGAAGGCTTAGCGCTCAATCGATGTTGCCACTAGAGGTCACACTAACACGCCCGGCGTTATGTCTCCGGTGATCATGATCAAATGTGAATGATTCGCCTTTGATCATCTAGGTGATATTAACTGGGTGATCAAAGTGGAATTCACCAAAATTTCGTATCCCTATAGGATTACACATACATTTGTTTTAACGCTTAACGCTGTGGCTTGTAGCTCAGAGCGATTAACGTTTAAAACGTTTACGTAGCCCTTCCACGTACGCAGAGATGCGGTACCAATATAAAAGAAACTCGTAAATATTAATTATAAAGCTAATAACCTAGGTATCTGTGTGATGAGATATAGCAGCCATTCATCGTTCCTACGATATGCGTCTCGGTACGCCTCAAGTGGTTTATTTGCTGGCCAATTTTAACCACTTGTAATAGCGAACCGGTGTATTTTAGTACGATCATGACTAAATATACAGGTGTTTAAATTAATTATATCCCCTGTGTACAGATTTACTTTATTTACATTATAGTTATTATACACCAAGCTTATAAGTATAGTAAAGTATAATTTTTCATGGTTTATAACACGTCGTATTTGACTTACAAGATATTTTCAATGTAAATTTTCTTCAGGAAATAGAATTAAAAGCTATTACATAATATCCTCATAATGTTTTACGTGCACATTCTATGTATTATAATTTCATGCAAGAAAATATGTAAGAAATTATTGAATATATTGGATAGAAAATTATATTATTATTGCCTGCTAATGATGCCAATTGGCGCCACTCAGACCGGTCGTGTGCCCTTTAAGAATTATTTTCTAAGCCTTGTTTACAATATTCATAATCGTAATCCTAGCATATTAAGTCAGAATGAATTAGACACAAATAAACAGAGACCTATACAAATGGTGTTTTCGTGTTCGGTCGGGCCCACAATAATGGGGACCTTTTACAAATGCAAGCACTAACTATAATACTACCTAACTATGTACTTATATGCAAAACAATTTATACATACAGATCATCACCCTCAGCTATGCTTGCGTTTATCTTAAATATTGATTTTCCAGTTTTGACTGCAGAATAGTAAATGCTTTACAAATTAAAAGTAGATCGTTTTTTTCTGCAAAATCTTGTGTCATTGCTAGCACGTACAATCGAAATCGATACAAGAGTTTTCTAACGCATTTATATACAGACAACAATTATATCCATATATATTGTTTCTTAAAAGAAAATTGCAAATTTAGGTTGATCTACGTAATATTGTAGACCAACACAATTCTCACACGTGTAATATGTAGTGCCTAATTTAACAATATATTTATGCCCAGACAGTTTAACAATTTTGTCCTACTAAGTATGCCGTTTAGCAATCACATGCATTACATAAGAGCTTACACCGTGCATATTAATAATAAAGTTGCATAAGCCCGGAACTTATTAGTCAACGACTAAACGGTCGCTGGACTAGACGACTAAGTTGTTACCCTGTCAAACTTTATCAAGACTACAATGGCTGAGCATTATCTAGATTGCAAATTGATGTATGGGTGTGTGTTGCGAAAATGTGGTTCGTTGGCGATAAGTGTTGTTTTGTTTGTGGAACTTGTATTTAGAGTTTAATGTAATTCAAAAACTGTAAAAAAAAACATAAAATATTTGAAGTTATTATATTAAATTATTGTGATAGAACTCTTTATTTTTATCAGATTGAAGTAGCCTGATAGTAAGTGGTTACTGTCGCCCTCTTCCCGCCATTCCTGTTCTATACGAAGTTGCTTACAGAAGTCCATTCTGTAAGCAACTTCGTATAGAACAGGAATTCTATCTGAAGTCGATCATAAATGCGTTGCTACTCCCGAGGACTAAAATGGTCTTTTCATATATAAGTGAGCCGGTAACCACACTTCCACCGAATCGCAAGAACTGCTTCACGCTACAAATAGGTGCGGCGGTGGTAGCTCCCCGGTCGACCTACATTGGTTCTACCACTTGGAATAAGTTTTGATGTTTCGCTGTTACAACACCAGTACCACTCTTACTTTTGCTTTATAACACCAGCTTAGGTCTTCAGTGTTCTGTGTGAAAGTTCTGAGTAACGCATGCGTGGTTTTCTCCAATACGATGTGATTTAAATATTTGGTTACAGATCTCTATGAGAGGCAGTGATCACTTAACATTAGATGGACCTCGCTATTTATATAAAGCTGTCTTCAAAAGGACCAATATCAAAAATAAATGAAAGCTGTCGGAAAACAGCATAAAAATTGTTGTCGTCGGCCAAAACATGAAGGATGAAAATTATAATACAAGCACTCCAAAATTAATCATTGACAATTTGGAATCACGAGTAATTTTGAAATATTCTCGTCGCGCGTCATTGACTTGCTGTAAGTTTGAACGATAAATCTCGCAGCGGACGTCACTGATTTAAGTATCGGTCTACGTTCGCATTCGTATATTTATACGCGTAAGCGTACGTGAATATCAGTGGTTTGTCCTGTAAATAGAGACTATTCCGTTCTCTCTAGCATAAGGTCAGAAAAAAACAGAGATTTCTTGAATGATGATTTTATTTCTTAACCTTGATTACGTCACCACTTTTGGAACAAAGTAGTGACGTAAACTTTTGGAACACCTTGTTTTCGTTTACCCAAAACAAGTATATGATTAGGTTTTTTTTTTTTATAAATATGAAGTAGCAAACGAGCAAGCAGCCCACGTGATGGTAAGTGGTTACTGCCGCCCATGGACATTTGTA
>DWNE01002377.1:0-19040 GCA_018249875.1 Cecropterus toxeus | reverse complement strand
GAGGACTGAGATGGTCGCCTCATATAAAAGTGAGCCGGCAACCACACTCTTCCAGCGAAACGCAAGAACTGCTTCACACTAGAAAAAGGTGTGGCGGTGGTACTTCCCCGGTCGTATAACATTGGTTCTACCACCAGGCAAAATCTGCCTTAAGTGGGAATTGAAAGTAATACATTGCATTAAGCTGAAAATTGATTTTCACCCGACTGTGTCAGACGAGTAATGTTTGTCATGCGTATGTATGAATGTCCATTTCTTTGGCTTGATACGACCCAAACAGCCTAACAGATTATGACAACTTGTGATATACAAATAGAATCGACTCAGATTGCAAAGTAACATAAATAAGCTATATAATCTTACAATAATGGTCAAAAAGGTAAAAACAGTCGAACTTCAACGGGTAGATCAAAAACCCACAAAAACAAAATAAAACAAAACACCTTAAATTCTATCTTAATTTCATTGGTCTAGCTTCAATAGTTTAGCGTTAGCGATAATTACTCAAAAATGAAGTATATCGCTCATAGTCTTTAAAAAAAAAACTTTAAACAATCTCAAGGAAGCAACGTTCAAAACTCGTCAGGGGCGCTAATGATTCTGGTTCCGACACTGGGTAAAGCACAAGCAGAGACTCGAAATACATAAGGGCATTCAACAGAGATACCAATACTAGTAACTCCGATGTGGTATTCTGATATAAATCGGCGTATGAATAATTCGGAATACCAACACTATTGGCTTCGAGAGAACTTCAATATCCGCTGCGAGTTCATGCTATTAGGCTTGTTGTAGACTTGCGACTGGCTTTCAGATTTTAATGAAATTTTATGTGTCGATGTTTTTGAAGTGATTTTGTAGACCACTTAGTGGATTTTTGATAGGGAAACACTTTATGGGTTCGCGTCTACAACATATTAACATATCTATTATAAAATATTCTTACTTGTACATAATGTGGGCAACGTTCAGTGGTCTGTTTACATAAATATAAATAGATGTAAACGAAAATAATAAATAAATCCATCTATATTTATTTATTTAAATTATTTTTAATGTAATGCAATAATCATTCATATTTAAGATGTTAAAACATTATAAAATGTTTTGAATTCTAGTTTGAATAATAAACTTTTTAATTTGCATTTCTTTGGGGCACTTCTCTTTCGGGTATTTCGCAGATATTTGTAATTTGTTTCATAGAACACGTTAACAAATGTTTAGATGTTGCATTATTTGGAAGGAATCAGGTTGTAAATTAATGAGACGTTGTTTAGTTTACCGTTACATATTTACTTAATCAAATTATCTAGAAAACATTGCTCAATTTTCCATGAGGCCATTTAAAAGGATAAAAAAGCATTCAACGGTAACATTAAAAACGTAATGAGGTATGAACTTATGTTTCTCTTTTATGGGCTATTTACCTTTTGCTTAATGTACTTTTTGTCTACAATAAGACCCAATGTCATTATATTTTATTATGTTATTTATTTTCTGTTTGATCTTAGTACGCTATTCACTGTTTGGTCTACTCGGACCTTAAAAAGTGTAAAAATTGTCAAAGACAAGAAGTAATAATTGTAAAATTTTCATTCTCGCAAAAAAAAAATATTATTACTGATCTAATTTCATTGATGACAATAACACCAAGTATATGCTAATACAATACAATTATCGCGCATAGTTGACTTGTGAACATAACTTAATTTGAAGCGGCAGAATCATAGCAGATGATAACGTCCAATATTGCTTAAAGGATGCGGTATCTTGGAAGTTTTAAGGTTATGAGATATTACCCGGTGAAAACCTAGGTGAGGACCTGATGGGTAGTTTGTATGAAATTTGTTTTCATTTCATACAAACTACGCTATAAAAAGATTGCGAATGCACTATAATAAAATGGTGTTTGCATTTAAAGAAGTTTCTTAAACTACGCGATTATTGAAGAGATTTTATGTCATTACGAATACATCAAGTACGAAATCTTCTCTTTCAATTTTCCAAACGGCAGACGACGACATTAAAAGTAAATCTTACCAGGTGGTAGAACCAGTGTAGTTCTACCAGGGAAGTACTACCGCCACACCTATTTCTAGCATGAAGTACTTCTTGAGTTCACTGGAAGGGTGTGGTCGCCGGCTCACTTATATATGAGGCGATCATTTCAGACTTTGGAAGTAACAACACATCTGTGATCGATTTCAGATAGGACCCTTGTTCTATGTAAAGTTGCCACAGATGTCCATGGGCGGCAGTAATCACTTACCATCAGGATAATTGCATGCTCGTTTGCTACTTCATTATTATAAAAAACAGGCATTTAACTCGTTTCCGAAATTTTGATTTCGGTCTCATTCTCGCTGACATAGCGATATACAAACTTACTTCTTGTGTAGTATTCATCTTTAAGACCTCAGCAATATTGCTTATTGTATCATGACTGTAAAAATATTATACTCGTCTGTTCACAGCCTAAAATATCGTTTTAACTTAATATAAATTTAGTATTTTACTCACTAGTTTCCAATATTAGTAGCTTTCCAATATTGAGTGAAGATTCACGTTCGCAGTCAAAGGGTTTTGCATTTCATTGAATAAGAGTGGGTAGTTGAGATTTAACAGCATTTAGTCGAGAGCTTGCTCTGCTATTCATAAATATTTTATCATACGCTTAATATTCCACTTAACCTACATTACGACTCGCAATAAAATTGTTTCGATGCAAAATTCGTTCCAAATGCATATATTGCTTGTAAAAAGTATGTCAGGAGAATGTTGATATCTGTATTATTGATAATTTTTCACTTAAATTAATAAATCCGTGATTTCAATAATTTTCATGGTTTTTGTTATTATTGTTTTATTATTATATATTCTATGAATTATAAACAATACCTTTTTATATTGGAATTATATCTACCTATGTTGGAAACAACAGAACCGTATTTAATGGGACTTCCTACATATATTTAGTGTTTCGCCGGTCGTTTTAACATTTTTTTTATTAAACTCCTTCTCTTCCTTTGTAAGACTCTTAAAACTACACGAAACGATTATAACCAATACCAAAACGCAGATGACCTAAATATTTAAGTATACGCCAAACGGATTAATAAAAAGAAGTACCATACCAAGTACAACATCAACAACTAAGACGAAAAGAAACGCATTGTTTCATCAGCTGTTGGTGTTGGTTGGAAAAATAATAAAACAAAAGCTATTTAGCCAAAGAGCAATCTTGGTAAAATGCTTTTATATAAACACAGCGCGGTTAGTTACTGTAGACCTCGTATGTGCGATGCATCGTCTCACATTTTGAAAATAAGGTGCAATTTCGTCACGGTGGTTTAGCGACTTGTTAGTTATATACTTTAATCGGGTATCTTTGTGCTTGTATGAAATCCTGAGAATTTATATATTGATAGAATAATTATATTTATTTCGGCAATGTTATCCTAATACATTTTTCGTATATTTCTACATTCGGACATTTAATTTGACTGTAGTCATTATTTATTTTCATCATTATACTATTTGTACGTTCATAGGTTTTACCCGTTTCATTTTTTTATTTTTTTTTAATATACACAAAAAAAAATGATTAGGTATCCAAAATCAAATAACATAAAGCTTTATCAGTAATAAATTTGCAAATACATTATAATAAAGTTTTATTAAATTGATGCAATTTAATCAAGAAATGTTATTGAAAGTCCCCCTTAATTGGTGCCAACACGAACGTGTGAATAATAAAGATGCGGGAAGGATCTCCCGTCTCGCCACATTTGAACCGAGACGTCTATCATACTGTGTTAGTTTGTACCTTTTCACTACCTACTAATAACACTACTTTACTAATAACATCCGTAACTATTTAGGTTATAACTGATAACGATAACGATCAGATCGATGATTGCAATATTGGTCCAATGTTGGTTACCAGTCACTAGCAGATGACTTAGGCCCCGGTTTACCACGGATGCAACTAGCGTGAGGGTATAGTTATATCTCTAATTGAGATATTGGTTATGTATTGGGTTGGTTTTATACCCAGGTGTGTCGACGATTTCAATTTAATTCATTGCTATTAATTATATTTTTTATTATATTGAAGTAGCAAACGAGCATACGAGCATGCAGTCCCACGTGATGGTAAATGGCCACTACTTTCCCAGTCAAACTACACTGATACTAGCATTTGGTAAAATTACTTTCAGTCATAATAGAACCCGTAGATTTCCACGTAAGTTTAAATTCCTTCCAAATATAGCAGTCCTCTTTTTTAGAGTAAAACAGATTTTCCCTTTCGATAAAAGTGTGATAAAAGTGTGTGATTGGTTTTGAGATGAACCCGTTCTATAAAGAGTTGGTAGCAGATATCTCCATCAGGAGGGCATACTCATTTAATCTTACATTTTTTTTAATCTGATTGAAATAGCAAACGAGCACGCAGTGCACCTGATGATAAGCTACTGTTGCTCATGGACATCTGTAAACAAGCTCATATAGAACAGGGCTTTTGAAGTCGATCATAGCTGCGTTGCCACTCCTGGAGACTAAAATGGTCGCCTCATATATAAGTAAGCCGGCAACCACACTCTCCCAGCGAAACAAAAGAATTGTTTCACGCTAGAAATAGGCGTGGCGGTGGTATCTCCCCGGTTTAACTACACTGGTTCTACCACCTGACTATAAAAATCGAAACTTTTTAAACAAATATTTAAACAAAGAGTAGACCTGGATTTGTAAGAAATTTAACGACACCCCAAACGGCTTCCATCCAAAGCGCTTGCAAAGTGTCGAACTGGAAGAAAGAGTTTTAGTACGTTCAACAATTCGTTGAATTATTGAAAAGAGCCAAACTTGAGACACGACCAAAGCTTGTTAAAGATTAACAGGACAGTGTGCCACCTGATAACTTTATTACGTTCGTTCACTATCCGCTAGTTACTTGAACGATTGGAAAATTTTCGCCTTTCGTCAAACAAGTCGCTAAATACGCGTCATTTCCAATGTTTGTGAACTTAGCAGATCATAGTCCAGCAGAGCAAAAATAAATGTGAGTTCTTTTTTGTGTAAGTTTCTTTTTGCTCTGCTGGATATTGATCTACTACGGGAAGTTGGCAGATCATTTTTTTTCAATTGACTTTTTTAAAGTAAAAACGTCAGAACTATTTTCAAAAAGTATCAGGAACTGTAGAACTCACCTGCATGCGATAAGAACTCACATTTATGTTCATGAACATTCATTTCCGCGCGCATTTTTTTCACCAAACAAGTCACATCCGACTTTTGTCTGCAAGTTCGTCTGTGTGGTATGGTAAGTTCTATAAATTGATTATGATGTAAAAATAAAAAAAAACATCATACAAACTTTTGGCTCTCGTTTTATGTATCTGGAATAAGAATAAAAAAAACTTTTAGTTCTTATTTCTTGTTATTGTTATATAAATTAGTGCTTGTACTCAATAACATGTTGTAAGCAATACAACTTTGCACTGATAATAACATAAAAAATCAGTATATAATAATAAATAATCGGAACTTTTTACTATTTACCTATTTCTACTTAATAAGAGTAGTGGTTATTGCTACTATGTTCTCATATTAATGATATAAGTAAGAGAGAGAATTATAAAGTTTTAAGGCATCTCTACTTAGTTCTCAGAGATAGTAAGGCCTACCTGTAATCAACCCCAGATAAGATTAGAGTCTTACCTGAAGTTAGTCACAGAGGCGTTGCGGCCCCTATGAGTATAAGTTGGAAGGCCTCAAATAAGAATGTCTTCCTTGCTACACCCTTCGAACCAGACCACACCGGCGCATAACACACTGTTATTAGGTAGAAATAGGTATAGTGGTGTTCCTGACGGACTCGAATCACAAAGACTTCTTCTACCTTTATTATAAAGTTTTGTCAACATACATTTGTATGTGCTAAACATTGTCACACAACAGATTAAAAAAGACCGATGATTCTATCAATATGTAAATATCATTTCATAAACTCTCGTTATGTTTTCGCATCGAATACATATCGATGTTCTGTTTGGTTTACGATCACGGTGGGTTTAATCCCATAATCCGGAATGTCATCAGATTTGGAATGGCCGTTCTACGCTCAACGCATAAATGCGGTTACTAAATCGAGGTTATACGTGTAATATTTCCATTTATATATATATGCATATGAAAGTAAAAACAGACACGGTGATTGTTATATAATATTATATATTATGTATTATATGTTATACTAGCTGTGCCTTGCGTTTTCACTCACTACTACATAAGAAAATAACAAACAAATATAACGTAATGTTATATAGCGGATAGCCTACTTTTCAATTGGAACCAGTAGATAATGAGATTAGCGCATTCAACCAAACAAACTTTTCAGATGAATTATGTAATGAAATACGGATAACATATTGCTAAGAGTCATCAATACACAGGAGGTATCTACTGATACATAGTTCATAAAAACATTTTAGGCATTTGATTGGATGGCGATCGAATTGGAAACTCGTTGTATGGTCCTTTAAGAAGACTACGTCAACCACATCGGCTTAATTTTGTTAACAAGACATTATTATGAAAAGAAAAAATACAGCTGCTTAAACTGAAATAAGCGTTCGGCTATTTTGTTTTTATAATAATATGAGTTTGCTTCAAAATAATAATATAAAAGTGTCTATTTCTATCATTGTAATGCTGTATTCTACAGCTCTCTTTTAATAAAAAAAAACCATCTCTACATCCTGTTTTTTCTGCTTACAGGCGCAATATTTATATAGCCTAAGTTACAATCGGTCAAGCCGTTTGGGCTGGATCGCGGAAAAAAATAATACTGTCCTTCTATCGCAGTCGCAGTAAAAATAGATAAACATATAGGTTTGTAATACTCTTATATTTACTTTAAAACATTTCAATTATATTTGTACAGAGTATTTATATATATATATACTAACCAAACACTTAACTACTTACCAGGAGTCAATGTTGTGTCGCGTTCAAACGTGGCACGAACATCTCAGTGAGTATAATAATATCTAAGAGGGCAAAGTAACCTTAAAGGGTTGTTTTCTTAGATGATGAGCGTTGCGTCGGAACTCCGTATGGCACGTGATCTTCGTGATGATTTGTCCTTTTCACTCCTTAGTCAATACAGTAACGTGTGAGAGGGAGAGAGTTAAAGATATTGAATTCTTGCGCATTTTACGGTTCAGTGGAAATCATCTACTTAGGTAACTCACAACGAGTGTATTGGTTGTATGTATCGATACATATCTTTTTCTAAAATGTCTTTGTGGTTACAGTACGTAATAATGAAATGAAATGTCTTTATTTTGCATACAACAAAAAAATGTTACAATATTTTTTCTTACACTACCACCGGATCGGATAATCGGATAATAGATAATGTCATGTCAGAAGTATAACTTCAAACATTGTTAAAAATATGAAAACAAAAAACCCGACACTTAAAACGAGTTTTTGTCTATGTCATAATGACAACTAGGACAATTTCAATAATACTTCACATGTTACAATCCGTTAAGTCGTTTGGAGAAAATGGAATAAATGGATATACTTACCTATATGAGTACAAACATTCATATATATACGCTCGAAAAACATTACCAATCTGACACAGTCGGTTAGAAAGAAGGCCCAGAGATATACTTTGTAAGTGTGAAAACTTAATTTCATAAAAAAAGATCGATGTTATAAAATATTTGAGAAGTGACACAACTCGTAAATATTTATGCGTACTTGGAAATGAGCGTCGCTTATTCTACCGAAATGCTTTTAAAATTAATTATGCTTGCGCCTTGGTTTTCTGCGCTTAATTAATGATAATATATAGAGTGTCCCGTAATTACGGTTCATAATTGTATAGCTGAATGTTAGTAATTTTAATACCACGTCGACTCGTCAACCCATTTTTTTCACATTGCTGGGCACGGGTCTTCTCTCAGAGTGGGAGAGTTTTTAGGCCACAGTTCACCGCGCTGGCCAAGTGCGAATTGGTAGACTTCACACACCATTGAGAACTCTTTTTTTATGAGAACTCTCAGATTGCAGGTTTCCTCACGGCGTTTTCCTTCACTGTAAAGCAGTGATAACTAAATTTTAATACGCACATAATTTTAGAAAAATCAGTAGTGCGTGCCTGGGATTCGAACCCCGGATCTTCGATTGAGAGGCCGAGTTTCAACCATTAGGCTATCACTGCTCACCACGTCGACTACTACTAGCATATAGACACATTATGTGAAGGTTACATGTGAAACGTAAAAAAAAACTAGTAACGTCGATAAAAACATTAAAACAAAAAACCCGATTGCTTAACACGAATTTAACTTTTTTTTTGTTTTTGTCACAATAGTAAAGCAAAAGTACAATTTATATATTTTTAGATAGATCTATTTACTAGCTTTCATTTCATACCCATATTTTGGTAGTAGTAAAAAAAATTCAGGCGCCTTTTTTATTTTATAGCCTATGTTACTAAACAAACTGAGACGACTTTAATGATATGTTATATGTCATAATCCGTGAAGCCGTTTTGGCTTTGGCCAAAGAAATGGGCATACATACAAACAAACATTAACATACATATATACAAACAAACACGCTCGAAAAACATAACCCCCTTTTTGGTGCAGTCGAGTAAAAATGAAAATAATAAGAATATCGTAAGAAATATTGCTATTCCACCCAATAAGCAGCTCCTTGTGATCCACTGTTGGACATAGGCACCCCTAATGGGGGTATTACTAACAGTCACCGCACCTGGCATATGTATTGAAGACCGCATTAGTTATTGATGTTACAAAACAAGACAATACCGCCCATCTCCTGAAAGTTCTTCTCATCTCCCTTATTCGCCTGTAACGATACCACGGAAGGGAATTGGCAATGTTATCTAAAATAATGACACACGACACAATTATTGCTAATACATAGAAATATTTAATTTGAACGTACTGTTTTTATTCGTTTAAACTCTATTTTTATATTCTTAGGCAGTTTTTATACCATACCAAAATAATTGCCCTTTGGGAAAAAATGTTGTAAAAAATAAAAAATAAAAATTATTTATTTTACGTACACAATATAAAACCACAAAATTATAATAATAATTCAGAATTATATTAACACACTGTATATTTATAAAATAAAAAGTTAGAATTCGAAGAAACAATGTAAGTACAGAATTGTAAGTAGAGATTATTATCATCAACCACTTAGCAGACTGTACATAACATTTTAATATCCGTTATTCTTTAAAATTAGCATTGCCGAATGTTTTTATTAAATAAAAACTTATTTATTTTTAAAGTAAGAAATTAAACAATAAAATAAAATATTACCTATAATATAATGAATATTGGTCCACAAATCTCGTCATCCATTATGTGGTGAAGTTTCTTCTTATTAACAATTTTATCCATTTTCCCTCGCATAGCATTCGCTTTATCACGAGTCTTCCTCTCATAATATGGTTAACATCTTGTAGAAGCTCAAAGGTTTATACCCCTTCCATACGTCCATCAATTCAATCGTCTAAACCTGAAACCGAGGTATATTAGGACGACGTATTTCTGGCGTTAAGCAACTTTTGCGTTTCGGTGAAAGGGTACGGTTGCCGGCTCACTTTCATAGCAACTATCTTAGACCCTGAGAGTACCAATGCGCCTGTGATTGACTTTGGATAGAATCCCTGTTTCTATACGAAATCACTTATCATTGCCGGCAGCAACATCAGGTGGACTGCATGTTTGTTTACTACTTCAATCTTAGAAAACGTATATATTATGATTATATGTAAATATATAGATTACTTAATTTAGGTATAATGGAGTTTCGCTTAGTTACCTTGGTAATAACACGTAATTGTCCTAATATAATAGATGTTATGACCTTGATGCTTTACGCCTATGATCTATAATTACTAATACAGTTCATTGAGCAAATTATTGCGTTAATTGCTATTTGAGTGCTATCACGCTTCAGTTGTATCTATATTAACTTTAGGCTTATCGAAATGTAATATTAGTTTGTGAGTGCTTGTAAGTATTTCTCTGCTCTACATAATATATTAGCTTTCATTTATGTAATTTGGGAATGGGTCTCCTTGCAAAAGGTTAAGGTCTACTTTTTAAACTTAAACCTAACGATAAGAAAGACGGACTACCTGATGGAAAGCTGTCATGGTCGCCTATGGACATTTACAAGACCAGAGCAGACGCCAATAGATAGCTTTGAAAGAGAGTTCAGTTCGCACCTATTTAGAATAACACCATGTTATACCGCTCTGGGAATACCTTCAGATGAAGTTCATTTCATAACTTACACTTCCTACAACGACGATTAGTACGTATCAATTTTAGTCATCCATAATAGCAATATATTAATAACGCTTTCAACACATATAGGTCTGAACTAAGCTTTTTCCTGTATCGTAGTTTCTATATATACGCAAAGACAAATTCACAAATACCTAAACCTACAAGAGTAATAGTAATCTAAATGATTCAGCTATCTGCCCGGCCGAGGATCAAACCGCAAACCTCTACGTGTTAGATCGGTATGGTGATCGCTCCGCCACATACCCTAATCATAATACCCTAATACATAATACCGTGAATGCGCTGATTTTTTTTATGTCTGAATTAACATAAAATTACTGTTTTAAAACTCTTTGTGCAACGCCAAACAAAGATTAATTTCCATACAAGCAGATACCATCATAAATTACAGGCGTATATTAAATATCCATTAATAAAAATAATTCTGGTCTCCATTCGGTTTCGGCTTTCAATACAGCTGTGTGTGTTTCGTTTATTGGAAATGTTTTCCGCGAAATTCCCGATTTTCCTGCTCATTTCCGTGTATTTCGCTCGGGCTGATTTTATTGAAAAAACGTCAGATAACTACGTAAGTTTTTTAAATATTATTTGTATTGTTTGATGCTATATTACGGCAATCGATGTCCTACAAGTATAGTGTCGGCGCTCATATACTTGTAGGACATAGATTCTTCGTTGTAATCTAACAGGTTTGAACGCCGACTTCGGGACTATGCACTATGTACTATGTATGTAAGAAACCAACATATACTTAAAATAATTTTATTGCTTTTTGGTGACATTGAAGTCGGTTTCTATTTTTTGTTAAAAAAAAATATTTATGATAATGAAACAGCAAGCTAGCATATTATAGTTACTGCCACACACGGATATCTACAATGCATCACGAGTATCAATCAAACAAAATTGTAATTTATCAATAAAAATGAACTAATCAAAATTTTAATAAATATAAACCCTAAACAGCTTAACAGCAGTAGGTGTGTCAAATCATGTCACTGTATTTTTAGTCTTTACAAACAGTTTGGAATTTGGCAAAGATGTTATGATGAAAATGCAAGATTAGCGATTAGATTTACTTAGTGACATCATTCTAAATCTAAAATGGCTGATGTCCCAAGATGACGAAATTTCTAACTTACTTCTAGGAGGAGGAGGTTATCAATTTGGTTGTTTTTTATGTATGTACACAAAATACTCCGCCAATTGTAGACCAGTTTCAAAAACTATGCACTAAACCAATATTTATTTTAATTATATTTTACATATTTGTACTGTAGAAGACGGTAGTATTTTTGTTATTTTATGGATTTCATAGTATGGGTTGCAAAAAGAAAGGTTTTTTTATGAGAAGAATACATGGGAATAATGACGGCAGTAAAGTTTGTTTTTAAAACGTTTTTAATATATAAATTTATATATTGATGTATAGTAATGTACGCAAACACTGTATTTTTTAATTAATTTTTATATACAGTAAAGATAATTGTTATTAATATTATATATATTTAACAGGGACCCTATACAGTGGAATGGGAGCAGTATTATAGTTGCAGAGGTCCAAAACTTACCAATTTAACCGAATACACCACGACGCTTTTGAAAGAATCAAACTTCTACATAGGAGCTATCAATATAACTTTTCCGGACGACACAAAAGTTGAAGATGTAATCGGTTTTTTATTACTTTTTGGTATTTTTTTTAGATTGTAGTAGCAACCGAGCATGCAGTTCACCTGATGAAAAATGGTTACTGCCAGCCATAAATATTTGTAAGCAACTTCTCTGATTCGACATCTGTGACTTCAACATCTGTGATTGACTTCAGATAGAATCCCAGTTTTATGTGAAGTTGCTTGCATATATCCTGTAGCGTACCTGCATATATGGCTGTAGTAGCCACTTACCATCAGATGGACTGCATGGTCGTTTGCTAGTTCAATGGTATACTAGTTACATCGTAAAAACAACAAAATAAAAAACCCGACTGCTTAAAACGAAATTATGATGATATATATTTAACTTAGCGCTTTTATGAGTTTTTGTCAAAACTGTGAAGTAAAAGTATTTTAATATATATTTTTAGGTTGGTCTATTTATTAGCTTTCATTTGATACCCATATTTTCATAAAAAAAAATCGTCTCCCCCCCCCTTTTTCCTCTATTTTCAAGCCACATTTTTTTTAAATTAATAAGCCCATGTCACTCTGCTAACTGAGACGATTCTAATGATATGTCATACGTCACTATCCGTCAAGCCGTTTGGGCTGTAGCGTGTGCCAAAGTAATGAACATACACACTAACAGACATACATACATACTCGTACGCTCGAAAAACATTACACTCTTTCTGACGCAGTCGGGTAAAAATAAAAGTCGTAATTATATAAATTTTATTTATCTCACTGCTGCCAAAGTCCAAGCTGGTATTTATATTTTGGTCCTTTTTCATCCTACTTTCTTTTTTTTCTTATTTTATGACGTAAATGTCATTCATTAACTAAACATCTCTTCATGAATTGTCTTGTTTCGAAACCTGCACGTATCAAGAATTTTAAATTAAATTATCATTTAGGGCTAGCTTGTGGGACGGTTCAGACAAATATTTGATCTAGTTCTCATGTAGACTTGATAATCGAATGGAATGGGCTTTTAAACGTTTTAGGCACACCACTCGAATGTCAGATGAATCAGATGTTTACTTAGATAAGTACATTAATTTTATAAACCGGTAGATTCTGTTTTTTGTTTGTTGCTTTTGTTTAAAGCGGTAATTGGTCATACATAAATAAATCGTCTTGAATTTGATACGCCATTTGTTGAAAAAGCATTTAAATAATAATAACTTTGAAAACAAAACAAGTATACATGAATTAATTTAAATATAATTTAAATAATTGCAATACTGAGAGTAAAACCGTACCTTGTGGCATAATAATGTACTGACGATGAAGCTAGACCATTTTAAAATAAAAAAAAATGACTTAAAATATTTTTGTAAATTGTTAAGCAAACGTTTAATCTATTATGAGAACATAAATTCACACGTCTAATACATTATTTATTAAACGAGAGGTCTATTCGAGTCTGCGGTCTATGTCTGTGAATATCTTACCCGCATGTAAAATATGTTTAATCTTGGACCCATAGTTATACAAACCGCCTAATGAATTTAGGTTCTAGATATCTAAATAAAACAGTCGCCAGGGATCATGTATGCTGTTTTAAACTAGAATATTTAAATATGGTAATTGTTTCTATTGGACTGTTTATTTAAACTAACTTAACATGTTTCAATTGTGAAATTGTATTGAGTGTTATATGTTATGGAGTTTCTTTAGCTTTTTCTTGTCTATGGCAATGAAACCTTGACGACAAATGGGTTAGTATTCCCATGTGGTGATTATTGACAGAAACCGCCATTGCGAGTGGTTTTGTCTTCTTAAAAAACTGAAGGTTCTTAAAAAACTGAAGGATGAAAAGGTGAATATGTTCATGTTGCTACACCTACTAGACATAAAATTATACTGTAGTCGTTACTAACATATTGTGGGATAGTAGATAATATCATTACTTTGAATTCTTCTGTACATTTTATTGTGGCTACTACGGAATTACTTTGCCGAGTATCGATCCCGAAATCCTCTGCTTAACGACTACAAAATATAATAGTCAAATAATTTTTACTTATTCTATCTGTTTTTACCTATTAAAAATTCCAGGTTAAAATGTGTGTATACTCCATTAAAGGAAACCGTAAGGTATTGCTGTACAACAATATGATCCACAAACCATGTCAACATTACTTGATGAGCAAGGTCTTCGAATCCTACGTGGGAGCGCAGAACTGTGTAATCAAGAAGGTAAATATGGAAAACTAGGATTAATAATAATTCTTTCTTCGCTATGGCATGAAGCTTTTCAACAAAGGTGCAAAAAAGCCATCCTTAAAAGCCATATAAGTATCCATAAAAGGCGAGGCACTGGAGATTCTTCTAGTGACGCAAAAAGTTCTAGTACATAGGGAATATTACAATACAGTTAAAATGATAGGGATATAAAATGAAAAGGATTCCTGAGAAAAATACAAAGTGATGGTCCTAGACGGTCCTTAATTAAAAAAACAATATAACATCAATTTTATTCTGTTTCAGGGTACATATCAAACTGAATTGAATTTTACTCAAATCATAAAAAACTATTTGGGGACTTCGTTTTTCTACGGCGAATTTGTTTTCAAAGTAACCGTCGTTTCTAAGAAAGGGAATATAATTTGTCTTATGTTTAATCCCATTTTTAAGAAGAAAGCGTAACTTGTTTTAATTACTTAATTCACTTTTTCATAAATAAATATGTAAGTTATTCTGTTTTTATTCAATGATATCTGATATCTGCGACTTTCATACGAAGTTTACAAACACCGAAAATTCTTATTTAAGTTATGTGTCCATCTGTCTATTAGCCTTTATTTACTGAACATAGGCGGGAAGCCTGATAGGAGTTTTTAGGAGTGCGTATTGGTAACGGCAGTAGGTGTCAATTTTACGTCTAAAAAATGTGGCCAACCTCACGGAAGACTAACCTTATCTAGCGTTCATTAATGATGTATGATGATTTACGTTTTTTTTGACAATCTACGTTATTTTTATTTTAGTTGATGAGATATACTCTTTACGTTTTCTATACTCAAAGCCTACACTAGGATTTTTCATGTAATGTGGGTGCAATAAACACAATGAAACGAATGCACAAATAAAGACCCAGAACATATATTTAAATGCATTATAGATATATATATATGCCTGTCCAAGGTTCGAACACGGATCCCTCGGCGTGCCAGACTAGTGTAATGGCTTCGACACGTGAACCTTAGAACATATATGTACGTACGTTTTTTTATTTGGATAATTACCGTTGTTTCCAGTAGTGCGCTTAGAAAGCGGCTATTTTGAAATGCTTCGTTAGCTCCGACTCTATTCGTTTCTTTAGCAAACGTTTGCATACTTGAAATAGAGCCCGAATCAAACGGCAAAGTAAAGTCTTATTGCACTCCACCAATTGGTCGTCAGCTCAATCAATTACCTCGAAAGGACCGAACAGTGAAATTATTTGGCACTCCAGAGATCGTTAACCCGCGCTCGGTCACAAAAGCGACTGATTGCACTACGGATTAGAGTCAGGTACTGTACTGAATTAATTTGAAACGTGCCAATGATTTACTACCCTTGGTTTGGGTAATGTAGTTATGGAGCGCGGTTCGGTGACTCAGTGAGTGCGATTAGCATTTATAGGGTTAAACGATACTCCCCTGAATTGAGATTGCAAGTGCTTTACGTTATGAAAAGCTGTACGAAGCGAATGCGTAATTTACCGTGTAACCGTTTATTTAAATAACTATATAATTCGTGCGACGTTTAAGTTTCTATGGTGCATTTTGTTTGATGTTTTGATTAATACAGGTGTGCGAAGCTAATTTATAAAGTAGTTTATTTCTCTTTGTAGTTCTTTATGAAACGCTACCGTTTGATGTACCTATTTACGTTATTATACTTATGTTTGGAACGTGTACTATGTAAGATTATTTATTAGTCAAAATACATGGATATCGGATACATGGATTTAGCCCACTCCTCTCCTTTTTGCATAGACGAGATAATAACATTATTTAAACAATAATACAATTTTTTGTCGTCAAATTTTCACAGTTTTTTTAAATATATGATAAAAATTGTTTTCATTGTCTTCTCCCAAAGTTGTCTCCTTGACAAATCCATGGAGAAAATAGAACTTAAAACTTATATAGGAAGGATCACTTTTATATGGGGCGACCATCTTAGTCTTCGGGAGTAGTAACGCGTCTGTGACCGACTTCAGATAGAACCGCTGTTCTATATGAAATTGTTTACAGATGTCCATGAGCAGCAGTGATCACTTACCATCAGGTGGACTGCAAGCTCGTTTGCTACTTCAGTTTCATAAAAAAACTGGCCAAGTGTGACTCGAAGCAATCACTCACGTTTGTTGAAAGGGATTTCAATATTTATTCCAATTTAATGAATTCACTTATTTTTTAAGGGAATATAATTATAAATAAATATTTTGTGGATATTTCAAGGGCCTACCTCATGTCTTTATTTATATGAGCAAAAAAATAACGTTTGTTGTAGGGGGTCCCTTCTAATTCTTACTTCATTATGTTTTTAGCATTGTTGTCATAGCGGTAACATAAAGCTTTCGAGAAAAGGATGGTACGGCTGTGCCGCTGTTTTGCTCGACTTGGCGGGGCCACTGCCGTGCCACCAGATGTGTCATCTGTGAAATCTACAACTGTCTATCCTGGTTCAACTAGTGCCACCAGATATGTCATCTGTGAAATCTACAACTGTCTATCCTGGTTCAGCTATCTTGGTTCAAGAGATACAGCCTGGTGACAGACAGTTAAATGAAATAAGTTAATGAAATTTTAGAAAAATCATGAATTTTCAAAATAACTGTTTAATACTTAGTCCTGATACTGTGGGAAGAAAGAAAAGTACATTAAACGACAAACCATTAACTTATGAATAAATTAGAGGATAAATATACCTAATTCCTTAATTACAAAACTCCAGCCCTAAAACTGAAATCTATTCAAGTAATGGAGGTTTGTAGCAGAGAGGTAATTAGGTGAAATGTGGCTTGTCGTAAAACGCACGAACTTTTGTCTCGCTGTAACACTAACCACGTGGCTGGGAAGGGTGAAGGTACAAGGGTATAAGGTGTAGTCTCACCTAGAAGTGTTACTGACTCGTATTTTTCAAATATGATAGTAACAAAAGATGAGGCCTGATGATAAATGGCTATAATATGGTAGCAGCGAACGAGTCGAAGTCAATCTACATACAGACATATATCGAGATAATATTCGTCTTCGTCAAAAAATAAATCCTAATCCTAATCCTAAATAAAAGGTCGTAAACGCAAATCTAGAAAGATTTCCATACTTTCAGGAAGCGCCTGTGACAAGAGGTAAGTCGGTAGAATTCTATACTTTCCTATGCAAAACCTACGCGCCTATATTTCCAATATAAAAACAGTTAATGAAGAAGCTGTTACAAAATTTGTTACGAAATCAAGTTTTATGTCAGCGATGTTGGTGCTACTTTCTGATTTTGTTCTAAACTTGACATCATTTCATATCAATGTTTTATAGTCAATAAGAAGTTAAACTTCTTCACTGGTTTCTCAAAGGAAGTATAACTTCAACGCTTTTATGCCTAAAGAAGTATAACTTCTCACATAATTATTTAAAAAAAATAAGTACTCAAAAAATTAAAATTACTAGAAGGCACTTCCAGATAAAATAGTTCAGTATAAGGTACTTTTAAGGCAAATTGCCGCTACTTTGAATGTACAGCTATTTTTACTGCCACCCCGAAGTGTATGACAGTTTTAATTCAAAGAATTACTTCTGAAACAAAATTTTATGACTTGACAATGAGAAGTAATTTTGAATTATATTGCCTACGTGTTTATGAGTTTGAAATTTTAATAGTATCTGTTCAATGTTTCCCTTATGTGTAATTTGGTTAGTCTGTTATATTTTACGGCTCTACCCTTATATCAAGGATAATCATGAGAATCGTAATTCAGAACAATAACTTATTCTTAATTAATTCCAAGGCTACGTTGTGTTATTGTAAGTGCTAACATAATTATTAAAGTTGAAATACATTTAGTTTATTTTTATTTTCATTATTTAAATGACTTTTATATTGAATAGAAATACACCAAAATTGGATGTGCAAAAGTCGTAAAAATAAGTTAAGCCGCGGCTACACCACCGAAGCGGCAACGCGACTGCAATTTAATTAAAAAGTTTTACCAAAATTAACACCATATATGAAGAGTAACTGTTCATTCTCAAATGTTACTTGTTTATCTGACAGTCGCATCGCAGGTACTTATTCAGTGCGAACGCGTCCTAATACCATCGATCTCACAAGCTTTCAACGGCAGAGTTTTCAAATCCATAAAATTTTACTGCAGTATTGCGGTAACATCGAAGAAACTTTTCCATTACCTATCTTAATTTTTATTTGGGTTCCGCATTAAAAATACCTTATCTTCTGATTTTCAATAGTAACAAGTTCACCGAACACTTGATAAAATTACAATACGTACAAAATGAAATATAATAATCTTGTATGCATTTAAAAGAAATTTGAAACCATGGCAGAGGCCTAGTGAAACACTCATACAAAAAAGATGACGAAAATTGCGTTATTTAAACTGTTCATCATCATATATTTTTTACACGTAATCATAATCATCATATGAAATAAATGTTGTTGTCAAAAAAATGTTGTTGCAAGTAATATTTTAAATACAAGTAGCGTATATTTTTTACCTTATTTTTTATATCTGTATTATAATCCGGGCACAAAATAAATGATTGAACATAAATCAAATTGTACTTGAAATTAAATTAACAAATTTACATATATTTTTCATATTGAATAAAAAAATATACACAATCATATTTACCTTTAGATATTTGTTAGTAATTTCTTTTAATAAATAATTAGAAACTAAGTAACTTTTTATTATTTAAGAAAATCAAAAGTTATATATCGGGCACAAGAGACATTTCATCTATTTATACAAAAGTTTGTTATATCG